>CM053995.1:951929-1139429 GCA_028641955.1 Protonibea diacanthus | reverse complement strand
CAAATAAGTTAAATTCAATAATAAAAACAATCTTTTCCTTCTAAAGTGATAGTTTGGCATCCGTCACGGCACAATACTCATAAAGAAACATTTCACTCTGGTAGAACAGTTCTTAAATCTTCATGCAGGTGATCCGGTTAGAACGTGTGGTGACGCTGCGTTTATTGAACTGAACTTGACATAGTTTCGTTGTTTAACGTGAAAGAATGAAAAAATAAAAGTGAAATTATTCTACCAAAGCGAAGTTTCTTTTTCACCGTCCGTCCTTCGCTCCTGTGATGTGGAAAATATTTCATGAACGTCAGTTTAAGTGTTTTTATTTAGTTTTAGATCATCGCTTAGAGAAACGTCCTTTCAAACGCTGACGACTGAGTTTCACCAACAAGGATTATCTTTAGTCACGACGCGTCTTCTCATTCTGTTGCACCTCGAATTGAAACCTGAATTAAACTTTTCTTTAAAGCTGCATTCGTTGATTTGTGGCCACTTGAGGGCAGCAGAAACAACAATAATAATTATCACCTCATTCAACTGTTAATGTGAACTTCCACCCAGAAGCACGATCGTCCCACTGAAAGTCTAACATTCATCCTGTTTTAATGATGAATCAAAGATCGCACTCCCTCTCTGAGTCGTCGTCTGTTTTGGGTTCTCGCCAAAAGAACGTAGCGGCCAGTGTGCGCGACTTTGTGGCATCCAGCGGTGTAGCTGCAGTGAGGTGAAACAGTGTCGGTGTAACCCGCTCCGTGTTTCATGTTCCGCGTCACAGATTAAATGTGATCGCGGCGTTACGTTCCCGCTTTTGTCTCTGACGGAATTAAGAAAAAAAAGCGTGAAGCACGCGGCCGTGTTCGAGGCAGAAACACACACACACACACACACACACACTTCAGAGTGTGGTGTTGTCGTGGACATCAGGACAGATGCTGCTGGCTCAGCTGAGAGGCATTAGACGGCTCAGAGACAGGACTGTGTGTGTGTGTGTGTGTGTGTGTGTGTGTGTGTGTGTGTGTCCTGTTCAGGAAGTTCATTCACTGTCGAAGTTCAGGTCAACAGGACGCGAGTTTAAATCCACCAGCTTAATACACAGCTGCTGCTGTGTGTGTGTGTGTGTGTGTGTGTGTGTGTGTGTGTGTGTGTGTGTGTGTGCACGTTATATAGACAGAATTTGTGTGTCTGTGTCAAGTGAATGTTGTGGTTTGTTCTCGTCTTTAAAAGTGTGTAAGAGTGTGTGTTCAGTGTGTGTGTGTTCAGTCCAGGGCAAGTAGTGGTGTGCTGGTGTCTCTGTCCGTTTGTCGGAGAGTTCCTGGTTCCACCGCCGACTGAGACCTGAAACACACACAGCTGCTGTTAGCTAATGTTAGCTCAGTTTGTTAGCCGGAGCTAGTGTCATGCCAGAACCAGAGCTGGACGACACATAAGGCTACAACAGGCTAATGTTAGCCGGCTCCTCACCTCTTCATCATGTCCTTGTCTCCTCCTCCTCCTCCACAGTTCTCCCTGACGTGCAGGGCGTCGTAGGTCAGCGTGTACTCGGTCTCGTCGTTGTAGTCGGGTCCCAGCAGCGTTCGAGCCCAGATGCCCATATCGTACGGAGGCAGAGTCCCACCGAACTCTGACGGCAAACACTCGGGCTGGATGAGCTGGTGGAGCGAGTTCAGGTTGTTACCGTGGAGGAAGATCTGAGGAGAGGAGACAAGGAGAGGAGAGGAAGGAAAGGATGGGAAGAAGGAGAGGAGGGTGTTAATAAAGATAAAAGTAAACAGAGTAAAGACTTGAAAACAGAAGGTGTGGATGGAAATGTGTGTGTGTGTGTGTGTGTGTGTGTGTGTGTGTGTGTGTGTGTGTGTGTTTTCACCCTTTTCCTTGTCTTGTCTTTGAGGAAAGGTTTGATGATGGTGTACATGGCGTGGATGTACCACGGCTGATTCACAAAATGGATTCCTCCAAACCGAGCGGGAAAACTGTCCTGAGGAGACAAAGAGTCACTCAAGAGAGCTTGTGATGGACAGTGAAGTAAACTGCTGACAGCTGTAGCTGCTGTTAGCTCATGTTAGCTCAGTTTGTTAGCTGCTGTTAGCTCAGTTTGTTAGCTGGGCTGCCCGGACTGTGAGCTCAGAGCACCCAGGGAGTGTTAGTGTTTGTACCACTGAGAAGAAGAAGAAGAAGAAGAAGAAGAAGAGGTTTACAGGCCCAGCAGTCAGCAGCTTTTATGGACATATTGGCAGAGGAGAATAAAGTGAAGAGGACGCTGACGGAGGAAGCTAAGAAGAAGAACCTTTAGTCGTTGCTGAGAGCTTCATCACTCCTCTGACTGTTAGCCACGTGTTTTTATTTACCTGAAGTCCTTCGATTGCCAGTTTGAGGATGTTGGGGGTGAGCTTGGAGGCCTGTTTGAAGGAGAAGTTGCTCCAGTCGATGATGAGGATGAAGCCGTTGATCTGGAGCTCCGGGTTCTCTATGAGAACCTCCAGAGAGAGCAGGATCGCCCGCAGGATGTCTGTGAACGAGTTCCTGATGGAGGAGGAGGAGATTACCGTGTGAAACAGCTAATCAATAGTTAAAGAGAGTGTGGCGCTCCTTCATGCTGTGAATCTTAACTACAACTGGCTGTGTGTGTTCTTGTCTATTTTTAGTCTAAGTACAGAAATGACTCATTAGGCTCTCTGTGTTTTCGGTCGATACTCAGACCTGTGTGTGTTACCTGCTCTGATCCCAGTTGGAGGCAAACAGGATGAGGATTTTTCGGCCATGCTGGTCTGGAGTCTCCAGTACACCCGGGAAACCATCCATCAGTGCCCGCTTAATACCCGGGTCGTCCACCTGAAACACGGCCGAAGAAGAACCACTTGAACAGAGTACGATCGTGTCTACGGCTCAGCGTGCGTCTTCATCTTTCAGAGTGAAAACAGACCTTGAAGCTCTGGAACATGTCGAGGTTCTGCTGTCTGAACTGGAAGTACTGGGCCAGCAGTCTGAAGGTTTCCACCTGATCGAACTTCCTGGCTCTCAGGAAACGGAGGATGAAGTCGTCGTCCGTTCGCAGGAAACCGATGTCTGGCCGCGTCACGATCATGTCCCGCACCTCGAGTGGACACAGATGGAAACACAAGACATTCAGTCCTGAAGTCACACACGGCTCTGAAGAAAAGGCCCCAAAACCCAACACAGTGCTGAGCAGAGTACAGTAAGAACTACGATTTCCCAAATATCAAACTCTGTATGTGCGAGATGTTTTTAAAGATTTATCTCGGTCCAAATAAAACCTGAATATAATTTAAATTATAATCAGTTTGATGTGACAGGCAGGATATCTCCATATAAGAGGCTGGAAACAGAGAGAGGAGCACATGAAGGATGAACTGATTATTAATTGTGTGCTGTGTACCTGCTGGATGTCCTGATGCAGAGTGTCCGGGTTCTCGTTCAGCTCTAAGCGAGCCTTCTCCGTCGTCTCGGAGCTCAGACCGGCGTGCAGATGCGTCATCATGGAGCCTCGCTCTGCTTTGGTTCCTCACGTAAAAAGTTTTGTTCCAACGTTTGAGACCGTTGACGTTGTTGTTGTACAATCTTTCGCAGCTCAGTTGTTAATTTGGCTGTTGAAGTAGTAAATCGAGTCTTTGTTACACAATCTTATTTGCTGTCTGTGATCTTAAATTCAGTATTCATAAAGACTGACAGTCCTCAGTAAGAGACAATCGTGGCTGTCTTCTTCTACATCGTTGGTACTTATGAAGCTCAAAGTCGTCCCTGTTTTTGGTTTTTGATGCTGGATTGAAATGTTTCGAGTTCGTTGCAGGTTTTCAGAGTGTCTCCGTCATGGCAGAGACACGAGCGTTAATGAAAGCACCTGAAGAAAAGAGCTCACATCCTTTTTGTCCTCACTTGTCCTCCGTTCGGCGTCTCACGGCTCTCTCCTCCTCCGGCTCTCACTCATCTTTCAGGTCCTGGCGTCAGGTTTGTATCAGACCACGTCCACTCTCTGCTTCATCATTGCTGGAGGGCCGATGAGGAGTCCTGCTGTTCTGAGCTGGGGTCGTGACCCCCTCGGTGGGGTTGTTGGAGAAAGGTCAAAGGTCAGTTAAGGCAACTGGGCTCCTCAGCCTAGAGGAGAGAGGAAAACAGTTACATTTAGTCATTGGGTCATGTCCAGGTGTTGGTAGTGTTGTAGAGGAGGTCCTCTCTGAAGAGCTGGAGGTCTTCAGGAGGTCTGTGAAGGTAGAGAGGGACGCCCCTGATCTGGTAGGAACTGGTAGGACGTTCCACCAACGGGGAACAACAGACAGAAAAGTTTGGATTGTCCTGAGCGTACGGGTGGCAGAGCCAGGTGTCGCTCACTGGAGGAGGGAACATCTGTCTGTATGAGGACGCTCAAGAACCGCAGACTGCTTTGGAGTCAGTGTTACAGATCTGAGGTTAACGTGGCTGATACAGGTAGACTGAGGAGCTCCATGAGCTAACGTGACCTTTAATTGATTGGAGATGATTGATTGGTTGATTGAAAATCATTCTGGATCATCTGAAGAGGTTCCTGTCAGAGATGAACACAATGCTAATGCTAATGTTAATGCTCCACACAGAATATTACTGTAATAAATGCAGTATAACGTTTTCTAATATTACAGTAAAAGGATGTTAGTACTGTGGATTTAACGTTTAAGTTTGGTGGTTTATTCCATATTTTTCTGTAGCTTTTACGATGAAAAACTGCCAAACTATGACAGTAAAATACTGTAAAATATGCCATTAAATATCACAGTGTTTTACTGTTTAACAGTTTTTAATATAAAATACTTTAATCTGTATGAATACCCTTAAAATGGTGAATGAATAAAGGTTTTGAAAACAGTCAAACTTCATGACATATTTTACGGTCTTTTACTGTTTTTCACCGTAAAACCGACACTTTACACCGTGTCCGTCCTGTGTTGAACTGTGTTGGGTGTTGATGATGGTGGTACGTGGAGAGCTGAATATTTTCTGAGGTTGTACACGACGTGAAAAGTTAAAAAAAAACCCCGCAGATTTAATAAATAAATTCTCGTTAAAGTCGCTCTTGCTGTAAATCGCAGCTCCCCCTGCTGGACGAACTCTGCAGTGCACCGACCTGTTTCTGCGATAATCGTCCGTCAGATATAAATCGGTATCGTTGAATCTGTTTAATACTTTTTATTTCAGTTTTTATTTCACGTGCTGTATTCAGCAGATGTTAGATGATCATACATCATATTTTTCTTCACTTTTATCTCCATCTTATGTCGGCTGGGGCAGGAGGGGGGAGGTGGAGATGACCTCAAGCCCACCTGCTGTAGGCCCACCGCACACCCCCAACTCGACCCCATCTGCCGCTCACATTAACTGTGTCAGATGTCCAGTGTGTGTCCACTGAGGCAGCAGGATGGAGGAGCAGATCCTCGGAGGTCCCACAGGAGCCTCATTTACATTTTCACCGCTGATCAAACATGAAGCCAAATAAAAGCACGTGAGCAGATTGATGGAATTAAACAGAATCCTGCCAGTCTGATGATAACTGTGACCCTCATAGTGTGTGTGTGTGTGTGTGTGTGTGTGTGTGTGGGTGGGTGTGTGTGTGTGTGTGTGTGTGTGTGTGTGTGTGTGTGTGTGTGTGTCCACCAAATGTCCTCACAAGGGGGCAACATATTTAAGAGCATCGTCCGTGTGTGAGCTGGGATAAACAGGGGTACTCACAGGGAAGCGACCTGCTAGGTGTGCTGGTTGAATCCCGGCCGTCCTGGCTGGCCCGACGGCCCTCTGGCGGTGATGGTGTCGGTGTTGGTGGTGCTGATGCTGGGGACGGTGGCGGTGGTGGCCATCAGTATCCCGCGGACAAAAAGAGGTTTCAGTCCAAATAGAAAAAAATCAAATAAAAACGAATCAGAATGAAACAAACAGAGAAACAGAGAGATTTAAAGTCCCTGCAGGCGTCAGCGGCGATCACAGCCCGTCCTCTGGCTCCGGGTGGGCATCTTAACGTGAGGAGGACGGCGCAGCATCACTGATGCGTTTTCACTTTGTGCTCCGAGAAGACGTCAGGATGCTCCGAGGACGGCAAGTTTTCACAATAAAACAGCGGCACTTCCGGTCACTGCTTTCAAAAGAAAAGCAAAATCGAGTTTTATTTTGAAAAGATTGTTATTATATAGATCTAAATTTAAATTTGTACAGAGAAATTAAACAGAGGTGATAATAATAATAATAAAATGTTAATGTACACAGGAAATATTTTATTTATGTGAGACAAGTTTCTATGATTTATGTCTGATAAGAACACAAACAGACATTGTCAGGTGTGTGCAATAACAAACATCCACTATACCTGCACATTATACATTTTCACTGTTTACATTCAGTCTTTGTCCCCAAAGTGATTTTATAATAAATAAAATGATTCATTCAGGTCTTTGGATACGTTTTATGTACGAGTGCTCGCTAAAGGCTTTTATTTTGAAGCTACACTCTCCTGTTTCCGGTCTTCATCCCTGTTCACTCTGTCTGGCTTGACACACCTGAACGCTCCTGACAGCAGCTGACGGCCATGCGCGTTCACGAGTCAACCTGGACAGATTGTAGGTTGTGCTCGCACACGCAGAGGCCTGGTGCGCGCACGCGGGTACACGCACATCATGCATAGGTTACAGGAAGTCGGCCTTAAAAACTAAATAAATCCTATTTAAACAATTTGTTTAAATTCATCACAGTTGAAATGTTTGAATCACGTTTACTTCATATTATATTTAATATTAATTAATGAATCACTCTGTCATAAGACTTTATAACTCCTATGACACATTTCTATGTGCATGCCTATAGGTTTATTATTATTATTATTATTATTATTATTATTATTATTGTTATTGTTATTGTTATTATTATTATATACTGTTACATCACATCATATCATCAGTACTTTTACCTCCATCTTGTCACTGCACCTTATTTACCTGTTTATTGTGTTTTTTACGTGTCTTTGTCCCATTCTGTATTTTTATTTTTTTATTATTTTTTCTACCTCAGCATTTTATTCTACTGTATTTTTATTGGATGCAAATATACCGGGCTGCTATGACGAAATAATATAGATGAATTAATTAATCACTGTCATCTTGTTAACAGCGTGAGGGCTTTTATTGTGAAGGCGTGCTGTATAACCGCCTCAGAGTGACGCATTTCCTGTTGTGCTAAGGTCCACAGTCAGCTGTGAATCAGTCAGTGACGTCTTCTCTCCAACCTTTGAGATTATTAACACAAAACTTTGTTACTGACTGTTAAATTATCTTTATTTATATTAACGGAACTTTGATCGACAGTTTCCTGTCCGTGTCACACCGCGGGAATTTGTTGTCAGCCTCATTTTTCACGTCAAGTCGTCAAATCTGCTCCCGGAGCTAACGTTAGCTCAGCGGCTAGCCACCATTCACTGTCCGAGGAAAGCGTCGACTAACCGATTAACCGATTAACCGGAGTCATGGATCACATAGGAGTCACAGCGGGAGCACCGAAGGTAAGAACAGGCTCCGCTGTCCGGCGCGTGGTCGGCTACGTGCTGTTTCACGGAGCTAAGTCCGTTAGCTTGCATGTAGCCTGCTAGTGTTAGCCTAGCCTAGCCTACCCGGCCTCACCGACAGTCGCTGCCCTTACAAGGCCGAATTTAGCTCGCTGTGAGCGGACACGAGTCAGCAGCTGTCGGTCAGACTGACTGGAGATATTTAAAGTTTAATAAACTCGTCGCCAGTTAGCCACTGAACTGTTAGCACGTTAGCATGTGAGTGTTTTTGACCTGTTCAGATATCATAGTTATTAATACCTCAGAGGGGGCGTGGCTCTGACTGCAGACATGTCTGAACGTGTCTCTGTCTTCAGCCTGTGCTGTAATAATGATGTGAGGTTAAAGGTCCGGTCTGTCAGGTTTAACGACATCTAGTGGTGAGACGCTGCGCGGCCGCTCGAGTTTCCTGTCGAGGAGCCTGAGGTCCAAACATTTATTTAGATCTTTACTCCTTCTGCGCTGCGTTGGTTTGTTGATGTCGTCGTCAGTGTTTCAAACCAAACCGGCTCCACCGCGGTCCGGTTCAGAAGCAGCCTCAATAAAACACCCCGTGACAGACAGAAGAGAAACTAATGAAGTACGAAGCATGTTTAGAAGAACATGAACCAGGAAGATGAGCAAACCTGAGCAAGTAAACAAAGTGTGGAGGGATGAACGGTGTGAACAGACCAGCTCCACTGAAATGAACGAAAAACCTGAACGCAGCCTTCAACAATTTAAACGACGTATCCAATCGAGAAACGTCGACACATTTAATGACAAACAGCCGCGGTTCTTTAATCAGTGTGTGAAATCTCAGTGGTCACAGTGTGTGTGTGTGTGTGTTTCCACACAGAGCCCGTGGGGTTCGGTGGCCCCGGCGGCTCCGGCCTGCTCTCTGACTGATGTGATGAGCGAGCAGCTGGCCAGACAGATGGAGGAGGAGAACAACGCCTTCCCTGCACTGACGGAGTGAGTTCAAATGTTTGAATGTGTCTGAATAACGACGTCTGATCACATCAGACTGCCGACTCTTAACGCCGCTCCTCTCTTCACTCTGTCCGTCCGTCTCAGTCCCGGAGCAGATCTGTTGTTGTCGGACGAGGTTTCCGACACGACCAGCGACCTGATGCTCGCCAAGATGCTGCAGATGCAGTTCGACCGCGAGTTTGATGATCAGCTCCGCCGCGAGGAGAAGAAGTTCAACGGAGACAGCAAAGGTAGAACAGCGAGTTTAACATGTAACACAAAGACTGACAGCTGCTTCAGGTCAGTGACCGTCTGATGTTTGTGTCCAGTGTCCATCTCCTTCGAGAACTACCGCATGGTCCACCCGTATGAAGACAGCGACAGTTCAGAGGATGAGGTCGACTGGCAGGACACGAGACACGACCCCTACAGAGCCGGTAACACCCTGACAGAGCGTGGACGACCACGAGAGAAGTAACCAAACGTTACACCACATGTACTCTAAAACTCTGTGTGTGTGTGTGTGTGTGTGTGTGATGACTCAGAAAAGCCTCAGACCACGCCCAGAAAAGGCTTCACCGGGAAAGGCAAGAACATCACGACCAAACACGACGAGGTGACGTGCGGCCGCAAGAACACAGCGCGCATGGACAACGTAAGACTGTTAATACACGATCAATCATCAATCTGTTCACCGTCTGACAGACACAGAATGATACATGATGACTTAATAAGACAAAGACAAACAAACACACAGACAGGATCGTGACAAAGAGCCCCCACTTCATCCTCTGTTCCTCCTCCCTCAGTTTGCTCCGGAGGTCCACGTCGGTGATGGTCTCGGGATGGACCTGAAGTTGTCCAATCAGGTGTTTAACTCTCTGAAGCAGCACTGCTACAGCGAGCAGAGACGCAGCGCCAGGCTGCACGAGAAGAAGGAGCACTCCACCGCCGTACGTACAGAAACACGGCATCAACACGTGAAGCACACGGGCCGCCATCTCTCCAACAGTCAACAACAGCTGTCTGCCTGTCTCTCCTCAGGAACAAGCTGTGGACCCTCGCACTCGTCTGCTCATGTATAAAATGGTGAACGCCGGCGTGCTGGAGAACATTAACGGATGCATCAGCACGGGGAAAGAGTCTGTCGTCTTCCACGCCAACGGAGGGAGGTGAGTGGATCAGTACGCCCAGATCAGTAACCTGTGAAGGAACCCAGAGTCTGATCTGTGTGTGTGTGTGTGTGTGTGTGTGCCAGCCTGGAGGAGCAGCCCGTTCCTGACGAGGTGGTGCTGAAGGTGTTCAAGACGACGCTCAACGAGTTCAAGAACAGAGATCGCTACATCAAAGACGACTACCGCTTCAAAGATCGCTTCAGCAAACTGAACCCGCGGAAAGTCATCAGGCTGTGGGCCGAGAAGGAGATGCACAACCTGACCAGGTGAGCCCCGCCCTGCAGCTGTGACCCCGCCCTGCAGCTATGACCCCGCCCTGCAGCTACGACCCTGCCCTGCAGCTATGACCCCCGCCCTGCAGCTATGACCCCGCCTTGCAGCTATGAGCCCCGCCCTGCAGCTATGACCCCGCCCTGCAGCTATGACCCCGCCCTGCAGCTATGACCCCGCCCTGCAGCTGCAACCATGTACATTAACATGAAGCGCGTTTGTTTCCATCCACGACCGCTGCGTGAACGTAGTTCATGAGATGAACAGAGCAAGATGATGTCATTAAAAGTGTGTGTGTGTGTGTGTGTGTGTGTGTGTGTGTCTTCAGGATGAAGAATGCAGAGATTCCCTGTCCGGAGGTGGTGCTGTTGAAGAAACACATCCTGGTGATGTCTTTCATCGGTAAAGATCACGTCCCCGCTCCCAAACTCAAAGACGTCACGCTGGGATCAGAAGACATGAAGAACGCCTTCTACCAGGTCCTACATGTACGTACACACACACACACACACACACACACACACACACACACACACACACACACAGATTGATCTGATTGGATATTGCATGGAATCTTCAATCAGATCAATCTGATTGAATGGATATTGAACTCTCTCTCGTGTCCGTCCGCAGCTGATGCAGCTGATGTATCAGGAGTGTAACCTGGTCCACGCTGACCTCAGTGAATACAACATGCTGTGGCATGATGGGAAGGTACGGCCGTGAGCCAATCAGCTTCTTTCATTCTTCCTCTTCCTGTTCCTCCACGCAGCTGCTCTAATGTCTGTCTGTCTGTCTGCAGGTGTGGCTGATAGACGTCAGTCAGTCCGTCGAGCCGACCCATCCTCACGGCCTGGAGTTCCTCTTCAGAGACTGCAGGAACGTTTCCACGGTAACGCCTAATTCGATCTCACGCGAGCGCGTTAAAGCTGCAGCGGGAGTCTCTGAATGTTTATACGCTGGACGCGGAGCGTCCCGTCACTTTGTCCTCATTAAGGAGCAGAGTTTCTAATTAATTAATTAATTAAATTTGTGTGTGTGTGTGTGTGTGTGTGTGTGTGTCACAGTTCTTCCAGAAGAGAGGTGTGAGTGAAGCGATGAGTGTTTACGAGCTTTTCAACGCTGTGAGCGGACTGAACATCCCTGTAGGTGCAGAGGACGAGGCTGAGTTCATGTCTGAGGTAACACACACACACACACACACACACACACAGGTCTTGGTTTCTTGAGGCTGACCTCTGTGTGGCTCTCTGACAGATCGTGGCGTTGGAGAAGAGGAACGAGGATCACGTGCAGAAGCGAGGAAAGAAAACGTTCCCGGTGGGCTCTGAAGACGCCGGCCCTCCTTTAAAACCCGACGCAGACGACTAACGGCCGCCCGGCTCGCTCTCTCTTCACGATCCTGCCGTGTTGAAAATGCTGTAAAGAGGTGATGAACGGAGGAGGAGGCACCGTGGGCCTCCATCGCCTGCCACCACCCACCGACCCCACCCACCAACCACCTCCTTGAAGCAGGCAGGGCGGAGCGCCTCCTCCTGGCTGGCTGGAGGATCGAGTTTCACCGTGTCGGATGTTGAAGTCGGAGCGTCCTGAGCTGCTGAGAGGCAGACGGGCCACATCTCATCTCCTCATCGGTCCACACGGCGTGCTGATGGATCATCAGAATAAACACGTTTGTTTCAGCTTTGTTCAAACTCTCCTTTTTAAATTCTCGTTCGGAGTTTGAGACGATGAGTCGGCTGTTTTTGTAGAAATGAGAGTTAAACGATGCGACAAAGTGTGACGGTGTGGGTGAAAAAAAAAAAAAGCATGTTGGGTTTGAATATTTCACTCTGTAGGCAAAGACATGCTGATTAATTTGACTAATATTCTATTAATAATCTGAAACAGCTTTTTAAAGGTCCAGTGTGTCTCATAGTTCCAGAATATAATCTTTAAACTGTTCTTATTTAATCACCTGAAAATGAAGAATCTCTTTGTTACCTTTTAAAATGAGACTTTGACCTGTACAGCTGCAGCAGGCCGTCTGCTCGATCAGGAAGGACAGGCTGACGTGAGGGGGCGAATCCAACACACTGGACCTTCAAAGCCCAAACTTGAAGTTTGCAGATATATCAGTCATCTCCGCTGAGCTGCTGTTCATCCTGTTCACACAATAACACGATCTGTCCACAGTGTTCTGGTTCTGCTTCCGGTCCAATAGAAACTCGTCATTCAAGCTTGTGGCATGATGTCTTGACTCTCCAGGCTGCTTCGTGTCTGAATGTGGAACATACGTTTAAATCTAAAGCTCAACAAATGAATTTAAATGAGAAAATATCTGAATGATAAATTTATTCATAGAGCTTGACATGAAGAGTGTTTTACACGTTTGAACCAGGATTTAAAGCTTCAGGTGAACAATGAAAAATAAAGTGATAAATTATTAAACAAATGATGATAAACATGAAACAGAGTTGGCATCAATAAAAATCACATCTGACCCAAACCTGCCTTAATGCCTCTTTTGAAAAATGAATTTTAATTATTTATTTTTTCTCATCATCGCTCAGTTTAAAAGGAAGTCCAGTCAGACTGAGACTGTTTGTGTGTTTGTGTCGATAAGATTCGCTTTAAAGCTGGAAAGTCGAGGATGCACCGACGTGTTGGGATGAAGTGTGTGTGCGGGATGGTGTGTGGAGTGTGTAAGACAGGAAGTGATTAAATGTTTGTGTGCAAAATAAACTTTAACATCAGACGAAGTGTTCTGGATGTCTGCGACTCTTCAAATGAGAATCTGATGTGCTGTTTGTTTCATGTTGGATTTATTCACATGAATTGTCTCTTTGTGAAACTGCAGAGCAGACGAGATATTAAAAGATGAAAACACTTTCTGTTTATTGTTTTAATATGAAAAATCTAACATTTGTTCTCATATTTACAAAGTCACTAAAATCTTTGACTGTTTATCTCTTCAAGCACGTGATCGTCACACTGTCACATGACTCCCGGCAGCAACAACACAAACACTTCCGAGCTGACTCCTTCAAAATAAAAGCGCACAACTCTCCACAAAAAAAGATTTTTGTACAAAATAGAAAAACTAATGTTCCTTTTAAGTGGCGTTCATCTGAAAATGCTTCAGTTTGACAGAAATGACAGAACTGTGCTGTTCAATGAAGGACGTTACAGAAGCCGTTCAGGGACACACTGACACAGATACATAAAAATGCATAAAAATAAGGATTTTATGAAAATTGCTTACTAGCACACAAACCATTCATGATTGCTAAATTAGGCTAATATAGAAGGCTACGAGTGAAACTAAATGAAGAGCCATGTGAGAGTCAAAAGAGCCAAAAGAGACGAATCTTTGTAAAGAGCTGAACTTCCCATCATGGTGAGTGTTCAAGGTTCTAATATTTTGAGAAACATGAAGGGCCATAATATCAGAAACAGCTTTTAATATAATGCAGTCCTGCAGCAGCCCCTCAGAGCAGTTTAATTTGATACATATACCTCCCAGGCTTTTATTGTGAAGGCCCGCACCGGTAGTGTGAGCCGCCGTTGAGCGGTGACTTCCTGGTCTGTGTGCGGCTGTCAGACTCTGAACTGAGGCTGAACAACAACGAAGTGTCCGAGCTGACAGACAGGATGAGTGAGGAACATTACCTGGAGCTCTGTGAGAACCCGGTCCAGTTCGAACATGCCTCCAGCGTCAACAACGTCTTCTTCGACGAGGCTAACAAGCAGGTGAGCTAAAGCTAGTTAGCACTGAGGTGGCTAACCGAGCTAAGTCAGTTTGTTACTGTTACAAACAACATGGAGGTATCATAAAGTCAACAACACACATTATTTTAATGACAGTTCAGGTCACGTTTACTTTCTGTACATCAGTCTTGTCATAACATTTAACACAGATAATTTAATGTTTATATGTGTGGTATTTATTCAGTTTGTTTATATGTGTGGTATTTATTCAGTTAAACATTAAACTAAAATACCACACATATAAACATTAAACTGAATAAATACCACACATATAAACATTAAACTGAATAAATACCACACATATAAACACTAACTGAATAAATACCACACATATAAACACAAACTGAATAAATACCACACATATAAACACTAACTGAATAAATACCACACATATAAACACTAACTGAATAAATACCACACATATAAACAAACTGAATAAATACCACACATATAAACACAAACTAACTTGCTATGTTTGATGTCCTGTTTTCTGGCTGCAGGTGTTTGCAGTGCGTTCAGGTGGAGCCACAGGGGTCGTGGTCAAAGGCCCGGACGACAAGAGCAGTGTTGCCTTCAGGTACCTCAGCTTGTGCAGTAATTTTAGTGATGGGATGAATACACAGACTCTGTGTGATTGGCCACATCCTGCATTTTTCTTATTCACTTTATATTTCACCTTATCTGCCTTAGCGATGTGAACAGTAATAATAACATATATTAAACATGTACTGTATTTATTCCCTCCTCAGAATGGACGATAAAGGAGAAGTGAAGTGCATCAAGTTCTCCATTGGAAATAAAATCTTGGCAGTTCAGAGAACTTCAAAATCTGTGGTGAGTTTGTCAGAACAAGACATTCAAATCTCCAAGTAAACATACAGTACGTACAGTGACTTATTTAGAAGGAAAACTTCCACCTGACTTTGTGTTTTCTTCACTGTCTGTCGTTTACACATTGTTTTTAATGTTTAAAGTGAACTATTGATCTGATGTTTGCAGGATTTCATCAACTTCATACCCGACTATCCGCACACAGAGTTCACTCAGGAGTGTAAGGTACGCTACACCATCTGGTCTTTTTATTTCAAAATGTGTCTCTCCTTTTTTTTTCTTTCTTTAATGAGAACCTGACTGAGCCGTGAGGAGAAAACAGGAAGTTTGAGAGTTTGAAGTTTAACAGCTGCTGTGTGTGTAAATAAACTGTGTTTTTGTCTCGTCCTGCAGACGAAGAACGCTAATGTTTTGGGTTTCTGTTGGACCAACTGGAATGAGATCGTCTTCATCACTGACCAGGGAATAGAGTTCTACCAGGTAATCAAAGCAACTCTCCCAAGAAGATATTTGAATCTGTGAGGTCCAGTTTTGAATTGGTGAAACACAGTTTTCATATTTCATGAAATCCAGATTTGGGAGCTCTTTTATTTTAAAAGCTTCTTAAATTATCAAACTTAAAGGGCTGGTTTCATTTGTGTCGATGTGATATCTGAGTATCGATGCGGATAAATCTCAGAACGGCTGCGTCCACGGTTCGACTCCCGGCCGGGGACATTGTTGCATGTCTTCCTCCACGTTTCCTCTCTGCCTGTACACTGACACGATTTAAAAACTCTTGTACGTTACATTCAAATAAAGTGCGACTGATGAGAGCATGTAGGAGGTTTGAAGACGTGGTGCTACAGGTTGAGTCAAAAAGAATTAAAGTAACGTCACAGGGTCGATTGTGTAGTTACAAAGTGTGTTTTGTGTGTCTTCTCTCCTCAGGTGTTTCCAGACAAGCGCAGTCTGAAGCTGTTGAAGAGTCAGAGCATCAACGTGAACTGGTACCAGTACTGTCCAGAGACGGCCGTCATCCTGCTGTCCACCACCGTGCAGGGAAACATCCTGCAGCCCTTCGCCTTCAGGGTGAGCAGACTGTCGTCACCTGAACACTGATTTTACTTTACTGGCTGGTTTAGGACGGACTTTGTCTTATATATTGTCTCATATGTCACATGGAAATGAATGAAACAGTAATTTGAAGCAACCATCCAATGAGTAAACATACGACTGAAATCTGACCTGAGGGCACAGAAATGAACCAACATGGTCGATCCTGACACGTTCATTCACTGCCCAACAACGTGCTCGTGAATCTTTCCTGAATTTCTGGTCGAGATAAAATGTCATTTAGTCACAGGGTTTGTGGAGGAGTGCATGTGGGTGGCAGCTGAAACATAATTTGACAGGAAGCGAGAAGTTTAGTGAAAAAGATCAAAATCATCAGCCACAAAGAAAACTGAGAAAGAAAGAAACATTTTTCTGAAGCTCTCAGAGCAGCTGTTATTTACTGGAAATGAGAAAAGAACATCTATTTATAAGTTATTATTATTATTCCAATCTCTCCAGTTAAATAGAATTAAAGTTGGTACTGAATCAAAAGTTCGACGTTCCAGACAACGAGGAACCAAAAATGTGACCACGGAGATCAGCCGAGGGTTTTTATCCATTAATATTTTTATGTTATCTTTAAGCTCCAGGTAATCTCTGCAGGCGAGAACTGATCATGTTTTTATGAATAATACATCATGTTGTGTTTTTCAGAATGGGACCATGTCTAAGATGACCAAGTTTGAGATCGAGCTGCCGGTCATCCCCAAACCTGCCAAACTCAGCCTGTCGGAGAGAGACATCGCCATGGCAACCATGTAAGTTGTAAAACCGAACGTTGAAAGAAACCTGTGATGTTTAACTGATACTGACTACAGCTGCACGTCTTTGTCTTCATCTCTCTCTCTGTAGTTATGGTCAGCTGTTTGTGATGTATCTGAAGCATCACTCAAGAACAGCCAACAGTCCCAGTGCAGAAGTGGTGCTGTATCACCTGCCGAGGTACGCTCACTCGAATGTCTGAACACGACTGGGAGCTATTAACAGTTTCATGTTGTCAAAACAAACTGTGTGTGTGTGTGTGTGTGTGTGTGTGTGTTCAGGGATGGGGCGTGTAAGAAGAGTCACGTGTTGAAGCTGAACACGACGGGGAAGTTTGCTCTGAACATCGTGGACAACCTGGTGGTGGTTCATCACCAGAGTTCACAGGTTTGATCGTCTGTGTTAGTCGTCTGTGTTCTTCAGTGTTTCTGTGATGGAGATGTATGACACAAATATGACACAAACTAAAACTAACAATATAAAAGTATCTTAAAGCATCTTTAATAATATTCGAATAGAGGCAGAGCTCCTCGAGACTTCCTGAAGACTTTATTTAGAACGAGTGACACGAGTCACTCCCTAAAATAACTTTTATATTTCCTTTATATACTTTTATTTCACCTTATTAACCCCTTCATACTCCGGGTGATTAGCCTATATGTGTTAATAATGCCAAGAGCTGTGCGTCACTGACTCATCCAGTCGGACTTCAAATGCCTCCTCTGTTATCTGCAGCTTCACATTCATCAGTATTTTGGTGAAAATTGGCGGACCCTCTGCAGTACCTGTGTGGACCCCCTAGGGGTCATGAACCTCTGATTGAAGAGCCCTGCCTCTGTCACCTGGGTTTGGCCACAGTGTTTAACCTGACGCTCTTTCTCCACAGACGTCTCTGATCTTCGACATCAAGCTGAAGGAGCCAGACTGTGCTGTCAACACACACCAACCTGTCCTACCTGCCCGCTCCATACACCCCTACAGGATACCATTGTCAGGTACACACACACACCATCACACACACATCAGGTTATTGATAGTGTTAATGTGTGAGTGTTTATTCGTCTTTCAGGTCCGGCCGTTGTTCCCTCTCAGCCTCCTGTTCCGTGTCAGCTCTGTATCCTCTAAAACCAGTTTTACCGTGTCGGCTCGAGAAAATGTTTTTTTAGCTGTTTGACCTTTAACCGTCAGCCCAGACTCTTCCTCCTGGAGCGTCTTCCAACCCGACATCATCATCAGTGCCAGCGAAGGTGAGCGATGCACACACCAACACACACTCAGAGAGATACACGACGTGATAATGCTCTCCACCTTCTACGGTGATCGGTGGAGTAACTTAAAGTGTCCCTCTGTGTTTCAGGTTATCTCTGGTACTTGCAGGTGAAGTTGCCTCCAACCGTCAACCTGCTGCAGGACAAAGGCAAACTGATGGACTTCCTGTTACGACGGAGAGACTGCAAGATGGTCATCCTGTCTGTCTGCTCACAGAGTGCGTCTGTCTGTCTGAGACAAAGTGAAGCATCGAGGCACCACGTCCAGCTTCTAGTGACCATTCTGTCTCGTTCTCAGTTCTGGAGGGCGGAGAGAAGGGAAGTCTTCCCGTCGTGGCGACCGTCTTCGACAAACTCAACCAGGTGTATAAAGAATACCTGGAGGCAGAGCAGACCTACACCGTGGTGGGTGATGTCATCACGTAGCACCACAAAGCTGGATACATTCACTTCCACACCTGTAGTGTCGGTACACTGTGATGTTTGTGTGCGCAGGCGATGGAGTCCGGTCCGAGTCGAGGCAGCGCGGCCCAGAAGCGCCCAGTCAGAACCCAGGCGGTCATCGACCAATCAGACATGTACACACACGTCCTGTCATCGTTCACAGAGAGCAAGGTACATAAACACACACACACACACACACACTCTGTTTGTTTGAAATCTGTACAGATGGTTTACTTTTTGTTGACTGCTCTGTGCTCTGCAGGGCGTCTCTCATAAATTCATCATTGCAGTGTTGATGGAGTACATCCGCTCTCTGAACCAGTTCCAGATCACCGTACAGGTAAAAAAACAAACAGTTTGCTGATGACACTGTCCTGTTCCCAGGAGACACCTCAGGACAGACTCGTATTGTTGTCTTGTCTTGCGTCTTTCAGCATTACCTGTATGAGTTGGTGATTAAGACGTTGGTGCAGCACAATCTCTTCTACATGCTGCACCAGTTCCTGCAGTATCACGTCCTCAGCGACTCCAAACCTCTGGTGAGTTCACACATCGACAGTTTATTAGTGCACGGAGCTTCCAGGTGTGTGTCTTAAACCTGCATTCTTTCTGATGGCCACCAGGGGGAGAAAGAAGTCTGATTGTATTGAGTCTTATGGAGAATTGACTCATCAGCTAATTTCTGACCTCAGTAAATGAATTACTGACAAGTCATTCTCAGTGAGTCCGTCCAGATCGACACACCGGGCTCACGAAACTCTCAAAACCTCATCAGTGTTTTCACAAACAGATTTTAGTTTCTGTTCAGCCAGAAGACGACCCAAAGTTAACAGACAACAGCAGCACGCCACTCACTGGCCAAATATCTCGTCACTTCAGGTCTAAAAACCCCAAAATACTGACGTCCTTAATGCCGAACTCGACACTTCAAATCAGTTCAAAATAGTCCACAAACCAGCGGATGGGTTTATTTTTTTTGGTCCTAAAAAACTCTAAACGGCCTCCTGAACTCTGCCTGTTTGGACTGAAACTGGTACTAATGATTGCTACTATCAGCAGTACTAATAGTAGCAATCATTCTTCTGCATATCGACTTTAGTTGACTTGTTGTAGCTCTACTGTTCACGTCACTCCAGCTGTGAACCCAAACTTAACCCAAAAGTTTAAATTCGTGTTAACTTCCCTTTTTAATTGTTTTTTTGTGTTCAGGCCTGTTTACTTCTGTCCCTGGAGAGCACGTACCCGCCTGCACACCAGCTGTCACTGGACATGTTGAAGGTATCAAACACACACACTGACTTTAAATAACGACACACACACACACATGCACTACTTTAAATCTGATTGCACATTTGCTCTGTGTGTTTTTAGCGTCTGTCCACGGCCAACGATGAGATTGTCGAGGTGCTGCTGTCGAAGCAGCAAGTTCTGGGCGCGCTCAGATTTATCCGCAGTGTCGGTACGTCCAATGAAAGAATGTTTACTCTGACTGAAACTAATTATCATGATTGATGAGTTCTTTAGAACGTTTGAACAGTGAAACGATGCTGTCTTAGCAGTTTTATAAAACTGAGACTGTGAAAGCAACAAAGTCTTGTTTGAATGATCTTAATTGTCATAGATGGTAATTATTATGTGTACATTCAAAGAGTTGCTCCTCGCATCCTGGTTGGTTTGATCCTTTCCAAACATGAATTCACTGTAAAGAAATGGAGGCGTGCCCCAGCAGTCACATGTTGGTTTGTTTCCAGAACACAACACCGGCATAATAAACCTACAAACAAGAGGTGTCGACTCAGTTTGTCTGATTAAATAATACCTGTAAATATATCAGATTACCTGAAGCGATGGCTTGAGTCTAGACAACAATTAAAAGAACGACAGTCACGAATGAGATCACAGCCAATCAAGAGGGCGCCTGTTTCTTTTATGTAAGCTGGTTGATGGTCTGCTCTGAACACTCAGGTGTGCAACATATTAAACGTGTATATAACCTAATATTAACCTGCAAATTATGACAAACTGCCAAACAGTCTTTGCTTCACATTCCCATCCTTAATATTTACAGCCAGCAGGAACTCTTTCAGTGTACAGGCTGGATGTGAGTCCTGCATTAAAGGTCTAGTGTCTAGCGTGTTGGATTTAGTGGCATTTACTTGCATCCGGTTGAATACCGCTCACCTCACCCTCCCTTCCAAGCGTCCTGGAGAAAGCACAGAGGCCGTAAAGCTTCAAAAAAACATTTTTCTGACATACTCTATTAATAGAATGAATCTGACACCCTCGAACTTTAAGGCCGACTGAGTCTGAACTTTGAAGTGAACTAAGTGTGAACTGGTTCCAGGCGGCCATGACAACGTGTCGGCCAGGAAGTTTCTGGACGCAGCGCAGCAGACCGGAGACCAGATGTTGTTCTACACTGTGTTCAGGTCCTTCCAGCAGAGGAACCAGCGGCTCAGAGGAAGTCCCAGCTTCAACCCCGGTGAGAGAACTGACCCTTTAAAATACAAAAACCAGTCAGGTCTTTGTGACTAACCTTTATTTGGTTTCATGTGTGTGTGTGTGTGTGTGTGTGCGTGTGTGTCAGGAGAGCACTGTGAGGAGCATGTGGTTCACTTTAAGCAGCTGTTTGGGGATCAGGCTCTGATGAAACCGTCCACTGTGTGAACCACCGGGACCAAAACACACAGACTGTGAACCGGATCACAGCAGACGGGTTGGACTGAGTCTCCGTCAGTTTGGAGGACACGACAGGATGTTATTATGATTTCAGACACTCGTATCCTGTCAGTATCATTATTGTTATCCTGTTTATGTCTGCACAAAGATTCTGGCTTCAGAAACTCCTGCACTGTGGCATGTGAACACCTGATATCAGGTTTCTGCTCTCCTCGTCCTGCAGGTTCTGATCCATACTCTGATTGGTGTTCTGCCCACTTTTGTTTTCTATTTGTTCTTTAAATGAAACTTTCAGCTTATGTCTGAATCTTGTGTTGAATGACATTAAACATGTAATTATAAAGTGTGTGTATAGTTTGGTCTGTTCGAACTCACACACACACACACACACACGCACACACACCATTTCCTGTAGAACAGGGAGGACCCTCAAAGTTTTGTTGGTTCAGCCTCCATGTTGAGTGCACAGAGCAGAAGGAGAAGTGCAGGCTGAGCAGGGTGAGTGTTAATCCAACATTTGATTTATTACATTATTTTATTATAGTCTGAACACAAACTACTTGATTTCTCTGACTCGCTGGTGTTTCGGTTCAACGAGTGACCGTGTTAACTGGTGACCGTCAGCCGAGCGTGTCCGTGTGACGCAGTGAAACCAGCTGTTTCACACAGGAAGAGAACACGTAGCTGTCGGGAATGAACGAAAAGCAAAGTTGTCGACTCGCTACTTTTTGATCATAAGTAATGTAATCAGAACAAATACTCGAGTACAGCTGCCTCCTCCTCTCAGACAAACAAAGCTGGATACATCCGAGCAAACGTCTGGACGGGTCAGACGGACGTCCTGCGGGTCGACACGACGTCCAGTGGAGGGGCTGACATGAACGTTTTTCTGACGTTATTTCAACGTTCTGTTTGCAACATTATTTTAACTTGTATGAAATTGACTTTTGAGCCTCTCTGAAAAAATATTGTATGAAGAACAACAAGCACAACTCCTGTGCTGCATGTAGATCATCACATTTCTCAGTCTGGTATTATTGACGTATGTACAACCATTAGACTTCACTTCTCCCAGCAAACATTTCTAACTGCGTTTCCAATGAAACTTGTTTCACCTCTCAGACTGACTGAAGTCCAGAAGATGGAGGAAGAGGACAGAGCACAGTCTGCAGGATCCAGCTGTCTGTCTATGAAGAGTGACCGGTCCAAAGAACATCCTCTACTCTTCAGACATGAACCTGGACCCTCAGACACAAAGTAAGAGACTGTTTTCAGGAGATTTGTATTTCATTAATGCCTTCATTTAACAGTTGACAGTAGAGAGTGAGAGAAAACTTAAAGGTGTAGAGTGAATTTTGGGTTAGCAGATTCTCTCCTGTAAACCTGAATTTTGCCTTTTGTTGTCCCTTTTATTGGTTCTTCTATGTTCTCCACCATTAATGTAGAGAAAATTCACTCAGTCTGAGGAAACATAATGTTCACCTTGTTGTTCTGAAGCAGAACTTTGATGACTGGTCCACAGATGTAATCTCAGAGTCAACATAATAATACTAATAACCGTTTCTCTGACTGATCCAGAGTGTCTGTGAGGCTCAGTGAGCTTTGGGCGATGACATATATAAAGATGGACGATGCGTCTCCACTTCCAACTGGACAAAAATGTTGTGACGTCATTTGGAGCTAGAGTCTCCGCAGTAGTGATCGGGGGATTGAGTAGCACTATCGAAATCCCGGCCACATCCGGTTGAAAGTTAAAGTCCTCTTCCATCTTACACACACACCCTGACATCTTCCTCTTAGTGTGTGTGACAGCTGTCAGTCACCTGGAAAAGCTGTAATCTGATCTAAGAGGACGAATACAAACTTTTAAAGCTCCTCATTATCAACAGCAGCAGCAGTTTGTGTATTTAGAGCTTCATAAATGACTTTGATCAGAGAATTTATCAAAGATTCATGTGATCTGAATAAAAACATTTGGTGTTTGCAGAGTTCAGTCCAACAGACAGAGAGCAGAGTCTCCAGGATCCAGCTGTCTGTCTATGAAGAGCACTGTCCAAAGATCTTCCTCCAGACTTCAGTAATGAACCTGGACCCTTCAGACACAAAGTAAGATCAAGTTTCTCCTCACTGCTCATTTGATAGCTGACAGAAACAGAGTCAGACTGATAATGCAGACAGTCTTTTCCAGAACACCTCAGACCCAGTACAGTCAGCGTCTGGCCAGATCTGATGAACTGAAGCTGGCAGGTCAGACTGACTGGCCTAAATCCTAATCAGTATCTGTGTTTGTCTCATGTTTCTACCGATTTTAATTTTTACCTGTCCAATGACCTCATATGATGGTTGAATGTTCAGACCTTATGTGCTTCTCCAGACATCATGCTGATATAAAGTGAGTACAATATGACTACATGATGAAAAGATTATGTTATGACTGCAGTGGATAGGGGATGTTACAGGTCTCTCATGTGGCTGAACGAAAGTAATTAGTTTCAAAAGACTTTGTCTGGAACTGGATACTAACTCATTTATTTGACTCCATTTTCAGTTGCTGACTTTGCCATGTTTTCTGGGTTGGTCTTGTTTATATAAAATTTTCAAACTATTGTGACAGAAAGAGAAATCATTTGTGACATCTTCCTCTTAGTGTCTGTGACAGCTGCAGCAGTTTGTGTATTTAGAGCTTCATAAATGACTTTGATCAGAGAATTTATCAAAAAGATTCATGATCTGGAATAAAACATGTTGGTGTTTGCAGAGTTCAGTCCAACAGACAGAGAGCAGAGTCTCCAGGATCCAGCTGTCTGTCTATGAGGAGGACCGGGTCCAAAGGTCTTCTCCAGACTTCAGTAATGAACCTGACCCTCAGACACAAGTAAGATCAAGCCACCTTCATTTGATAGCTGACAGAAACAAACAGAGTCAGACTGATAATGCAGACAGTCTTTTCCAGAACAATCTGTGGACCTAGACAGTCAAGGCCCGCTGATCTGATGAACTGGAAGCTGGCAGGCCGACTGACTGGCCTAAATCCCCAATCAGTATCTGTGTTTGTCTCATGTTTCTACTGATTTTACCTTTACCTGTCCAATGACCTCATGATGGTTGAATGTTCAGACCTTATGTGCTTCCTCCAGACATCATGCTGGGATATAAAGTATGTCAATATGACTATGATGAAAAGATTATGTTATGACTGCAGTGGATAGATGTTACAGGTCTTCGCGTGGCTGAACGAAGTAATTAGTTTCAAAAGACTTTGTCTGAACTGATACTAACTCATTTATTTGACTCATTTTTCAGTTGCTGACTTTGGCTAAGTGTTTTCGTTGGTCTTGTTTATATAAAATTTCCTTCAAACTTATTGTGACAGAAAGAGAAATCATTTGTGACATCTTCCTTAGTGTTCAGACAGTTGCAGCAGTTTGTGTATTTAGAGCTTCATAAAATGACTCTTGATCAGAGAATTTATCAAAGATTCATGTGGATCTGGAATAAAACATGTTGGTGTTTGCAGAGTTCAGTCCAACAGACAGAGAGCAGAGTCTCCAGGATCCAGCTGTCTGTCTATGAGGAGGACTGGTCCAAAGGTCTTCCTCCAGACTTCAGTAATGAACCTGGACCCTCAGACAAAGTGAGAGACTGTTTTACTGTAAACTGACCTGATGAAGATGATGTCTAAAAGATTTATATTCATGACAGTGTCGTCCAAATCTGGATATTTGTCACCAACAGTCACAAGTTCCTGCCAGCTGTGGACACTGGTTCTGCAAACAGTGCATCACCTCATACTGGGACCAGTCTGCTTCATCAGGAGACTCCTCCTGTCCCCAGTGTGGAGAAAGATCCAGAACAAGACCTGGACTGCAGACAGCCAGTCAGACCAGCTGAACAAAAGTAAGACTGTCCATTTACTTCTCTATATATTCTTCTATTTGTCACTTTTTATTGCTGATTAAATAATCAGCAGATTGTCACATTTTCTTTGTTCTGTCTCAAACGTCTGTCTCTGTTTCCCAGTGAGTGGTGGTCTGCAGGAGGTTTTAGATGAACATAAGATCAGTCTGAAGACGCAGATGTGAACATGTGACTGAAGGAAGTGATGAAACAGGAAGTGGAACCCTCCTCAACAGGATCTACACTGAGCTCTACATCACAGAGGGACAGAGTGAAGAGGTTAATACTCCAACATGAGGTGAGGTAGCTTGAGACAGCTTTCCAAGAAGAAGACCCTCCATGACACGATCAAATGCCACGACATCTTTAAAGCCTTACCTGACCAACAGAGACACATCAGAGTCGCTCTTGACCAACGCGCGCTGGCGTTTGGAAAACCTTCTCAGTGCTGGAAGTTCACTCTCTGGACTGGGCAGAGGGCTCGGAGAACCAAAGATGTCAGTCTGGTGGTTCTGCTCTCGCTCAGGGAGCTGAACTTGATCAAAGATGAAGCTGGTTCAGCCTCACGCTGCCCATGTTTTCCATCCAACATTACAGAAGGTCACAGCAGAGAAGCTCGCTGTCTGTAAACTTCTGTTCATCTTTTGACGCCTGGATGAAAGCAGACTTTCACTGGATTCTCAACAACAAAGAGGTCGTGGCCAGATGTCACACAGGAGTCATCAGTCACGTATTGCTGACAAGCCTCATCAAGGGGGAATCTGCTTCTCGGCTCTCATCTGGATAACTTCAGACCTCGCAGCAGCCAATCAGATCCTCCTTCATGTGTTACAGGGTAACAGAAGTACGAGGTCACTGACGCTCAGAAGGAGGAGTACTTGTGAGGAGAGTCAGTGATGAAGATCTGTCCAGCAGCAGAATCACCCCACACATCAAGACCTCCAGGAGCCTCCACATCATGTGTCTGATCCCAGTCTTCTGCTGGATCACTACTGCTACAGTTCTGGGACCACATGTTGACCACAGACCAGAGAGGAGAGCTGCCCAAGACCCTGGACTGCCGACATGTACTCACACTTCCTGCTGTCTGTGACAAAGAGGAAGAAGAAGAAGTACGATGAAGGATATGAGACGAATCCACAGGAGCTAATGGAGGCTGACAGGGAAGTTCTTCTGAAGCTGGGAGGCTGGCGCGTTTGAACAACTGAGAAAGGAAACATCATGTTCTACCAAGAAGACCTGGAGCAGTGTGGTCTGGATGTCACAGGAGGCCTCGTACCAGGAGTTTGTACAGGAGATCTTCAAAAGAGAGAGTGTGGATTCCTCCAGAAAAACAGTCTACTGCTTTGTTCATCTGAGTGTTCACAGGGAGTTTCTGGCTGCAGTCTACCTGTTCACTCTGTTACACCAACAGGAACACAGAGGTACTAAAGGACTTTTTGAAAAGACTACAAATACAGTGACTCAACCCTGATGACCTCCTGACATAGCTATGAACAAGTCCTCAGGAGTATAAATGGTCACCTGACCTGTTTGTTCGCCTTCATGGCCTCTCTGAGTCCAACCAGAGACTCTTAGGAGGCCTGCTGGGTCAGACAGACAAATAAACGTCCAGAAATCATCCAGAGAGCCATCAACAACCTGAAGGAGATGAACAAGAAACAACACAAGCTCTCTCCTGACAGAAAGATCAACATCTTCCACTGTCTGATGGAGATGAACGATGACTCAGTCCATCAGGAGATCTCAAGAGTTCCTGAAGTCAGAGAACAGATCGGGAAAGAAGAAACTCTCTGAGATCCACTGCTCAGCTCTGGCCTACATGCTGCAGATGTCGAGGAGGTTCTGGATGAGTTGACTCTGAGAAGTACAACACATCAGATGAGGGACGACGGAGACTGATTCCAGCTGTGAGGAACTGCAGAAAGGCTCGGTAAGTCCAGATGTGATTATCAACATTATAAAGCAACGTAAAGCTGAAGCCTTCAGTATCAGAGTAAAGACACACACTTTACACACATGCACAAGATAAAACTTCACACTCTAAATGCTTTAAACTAGTGTTAAAGCTGCTGCTGATTGAAAATAATTCCTGATGTGTTAAACTACAAACGCCTAGAAAATCCCTCTTCATTTTGTGTTTATTGCGACAAGTCAGTGAACACGCAGTATCTTCATCATCTTCTAACTGTCTCTATTACAGAGGTCTCCACACAACCAGCAGATAAACTTGAGGACTAAAGAGTTTGTGCTGAAAATGTTTTGACAGTCATCATTTGATCAGCAGTCTTTTTATTCTTACAGTGTATACAGTGTGTGTGTGTGTTTCTATAGTGTGTCTGTTTACTGTTCTTTTTTCTACACACACACACAGACATGTAATATCCAGGATCTGGTTAACATCACTTGAAGTTTGTCATTCCAGTTTACGCACTTCTGAATATTATATTTGTTTCAGCAGTTTCTTGTTGTTTCATATGAAGGACTGTTCTGTCCATTCTCACACTTTTATACAATATCTACAATTATTTGATTTGAGAGGATGTGGAGTGAGGCCATCCTTTTGAGAATATAAAAATGTGTTTCTGTTTCTCAGGAATAGCTAAGGTAGGAGTAATGAGACCTGACAAAACAGAGAGACAATACAACAGAGCTCAGTTATTGAAAACTGTTTGTTGCTGCATGCAGTGTATGTGTATGTCTTATATTTATGTCGATGGAAGTTTTATATTCACTGTCATTGCAGATTTTATAACTGTGGACTCAGAGACTCACTGCAAGTCGCGGCCTCAGCTCTGAAGTCCAACCTCCCATCTGAGAGAGCTGGACTGGAGTGGTAACAGGGACCCAGGGATTCGGGAGGGAAGCTGTCTGCTGGGCTGAGAGTTCAAACTGTAGACTGCAGACTCTGAGGTCAGTTCATGTGTTCTGCTCTTGTACAGTGTATATCTCCCAAATTTAAATCCAGAACAGAAGTTTGACAGTTGTTTCAGTCTTCTTGTTTTCTGTGTTTGTCTGAGCACAAATCACAGCAGCTCTTTTTGTCTCTGTTTGTTAGTCTGAACAGTTTGAATTACTGTGTTCTCAAACTGATTCATGTTATTGGAAAAAAATCCAAGGATTGATCCATTAATGTGCTGCTACATGATACCAATTTTTATTTTTGTTTCATGAGACATCTAGACATGAAAATGAAAAACACATTTTCAGGAATAATGTTTTTTTAACCGTATTTTACATGAACTTAGACATAATACATTAACCACTTGACACACACACACAGATCAGCATGTTATTAATCCGCGCTTGACATGAATGGTTGTCTGAATGTTGTGCTGACGCTTGATGATGTGTCTGTAGAAGGCTGACATTATGATGAGATCCACAATAACACAATGACAAAGTCACTCTACTCATGTTAGAGAAAAGCTCATTGATTAGGACATAGTAATGTTGGAGCCACATTTCAAACCTGAACACATCTGATTGATCATAAAATGGATTTTTAATAACATCATTTATTCTTTATCTACTGAAGAACTGCAGTTTGTCAGGAGATCAGCTGTGCTTTTCTCTTCTGGCCCAGCTTCTGCAGTCCAACCTCCCATCTGACAGAGCTGACCTGAGCTACAAATCTACCTGCAGGATTCAGCAGTGAAGCTGCTGTGTGATTTTCTGGAAAGTCCACACTGCAGACTGCAGACTCTGGGGTCAGACACCATTTTTTCCTTCTGTGCTGAGATTAATATGATGTGAAAGTTGTGCTGACACTAAACTGCAGACATCACCTCTTCAACTCTCTGATTTTCATCTTATATTCACATCATGTTTTTGTTTAATAATAAAAATACATAAATACAATAAATAAATAAATCATCTCTATTTCCAACAGTCAGACAGTATTGCATATATACTGGCATGAATGACTAACGACTCTCATTCAGTATGTTCGGGAAAGCTGCATGATTTTTTCTGTTCGAGTGGAAACACAATTTTCTGTGGAACCATTTCCACACATGGTCTCCACATGACGTATCAATATTGTAGATTTTACATATTTTTCATAATTTAACTGGGGAGTCAGATGATTTTCTTTTGAAATGGAAAAAGTGGACCTTAATAGAACTAAACATGCTTTGATTTTATGACTCCATTTTTCCTCAAAGAAATATTGTCTGTCATTTGTCTACATTTCTCAAAATTCATCTTGACTACATTTGTCATCTTTGGAAACTTGAGTCAAATCTTCAATTAATTTCTGTGGGTTTTTATTCATTTTCGCTGCACAACACACACAACAGATTATTGAACATTGAATGATTTCAAACAGGAGGATTGTCTTCTAAAGTTACATCATTTATTCTTTATCTTGTGTTGGAGGGCTGCAGTTTGTCGAGATCGGGGCTGTGCTTCTCTGGCCTCAGCTCTGAAGTCCAACCTCCCATCTGACAGAGCTGAACCTGAGGAAAACAAGCTGCAGGATTCAGGAGTGAAGCTGCTGTGTGATTTTCTCTGGGTAGAGTCCACACTGCAGACTGCAGCAGACTCTGGAGGTCAGTTCACTCTGACTCCTCTGTTACTATTGTATAGATCTGATGTTTCATCAACAATTGAAGCTAATTTATGTCTTTGTGACATTAACTTACATCCATAAAGCTTAAAATGTCCTTTTGTTCATATTATCATGTTTGTTGTGTTAAATTTAGTCTGCAGTCACACAAAGACTTGTGTTTCTTAAAGAAACTGTAGAAAAATGTCTGTTAGTGGTTAAAGTCAATGAATGTTTAGAATTACAGTAAATGGTCACATCTGTATACAGAAGATCCTCTGAACTCAGATTTGATTGAAATGATCAAGTTTACTTGTTGAAGTAGAAATATTTCACACACACACACACACACACACACACACACACACACACAGCATGTTATTAACTAAAGGACATGAATAGTTGTCTGAATGTTGTGCTGACGTTTGGATGATGTCTGTAGAAGGCTGACAGCTATGATGATCCACACAACACAATGACAAAGTCACTCTACTCATTTTAGAGAAAAGCTCATTGATTAGACATAGTAATGTTGAGCTGCCCATTTCAAACCTTTCAAATGGATTTTTATCAACATCATTTATTTCTTATTCAGATTGAAGAACTGCAGTTTGTCAGAGACCGCTTCGCTTTCTCTGGCCTCAGCTCTCTGAAGTCCAACCCTCCCATCTGACAGTGCTGACCTGGAGAGGAAACAACCTGCAGGATTCAGGAGTGAAGCTGCTGTGTGATTTTCTGGAGAGTCCACACTGTAGACTGAGACTCTGAGGTCAGACACCATTTTTTTTTACTGTGCTGAGATTAATATGATGCGAAAGTTTTAAGTCTGGTAAGGGTAAGTTGCCCCAGACTTGCCCTTCTTCAAGTCAAGTCTGGGGCAACTGACTTGCTTGTACATCCGTGAAGATGTTTCGCCTTCAATCCAAGAACTTAAGTTCTGACTGATGGGAAGATCCAACTTCCAATACAACGGGGATCAACAGACAGAAGATGCCTAATGCTGTAACATTTATTTAAGCTTGATGAAGGAGAATTAGAGACACTCACATACAATCTGCAAGGCCAGTCTATATTTTGCCCAACTCACGCTGGTGGTCAGACTTTTAAACCCCTGCAGATAACGCCACAAATACTATACACCCAGAAATAGCTAAAGGGAATGTATTTCTACCCATGTTCACCTTCAGCACATTCTAGTCTGGAGCCACTGTTGTCTGTTTATATTCATGGAAGGTCAACAGCCAACTATCTATTATGTCACCCAGCAATTAAAACAGTGGCCTTGCATAACAAAGAGAGAGAGAGAGAGTGCTCTTCTCTGATATATTTTAGTGCTGGGTCACTGTCGATGACCCCAAGGCCCATGCATGACCCTGTGTAACCTAAGGATAGAAAATTTCATTTCACAACTGAACCTGTTCAGAGGAGTATTACTCCAGCCACTGGCTTAGATATGTGGAGGATACATGGGTCGAAATTAAGTCCCAGGAGATCCAAGCTTTCACTTAACACACATCAACTCAGTGGACAAGAATATCAAGTTCACAACAGCCTGCCCTTCTGGACTGTGATATACACATTAATGAAGACAGGAGCCTCCTTGGTGTTCTTCTCAAACCCAGTAACACACTTAGACAGAAACTGGTATACCCCAAAGACTCCCTTACAACAGAAAAACAATCTGATATATTGTTTATTTCATTTTCTTCTTTTTCTTTCTTCTTTATTCAGACTATTGGGCTGCAGTTTGTCAGAGATCAGCTGTGCTTCTCTGGCCTCAGCCTGAAGTCCAACTCTTCTGCATCTTAGAGAGCTGAACCTGAGCTACAACAACCTCCAGGATTCAGGAGTGAAGCTGCTGTGTGATTTTTCTGAGAGTCCACACTGTAGACTGCAGACTTGGAGGTCAGCTCCACTGACCTCAGAAGCTCACTGTTACTTTTGGATTATAAAATGGATTTATCAACATCATTTATTCGTTATTCAGATTGGAGAAGCTGCAGTTTGTCAGAGATCAGCTGTGCGCCTTCTGGCCTCAGCTCTGGAAGTCCAACCCCTCCCATCTAAGAGACCTGACCTGGTCAAAAATAAGCTGAAGGATTCAGGAGTGAAGCTGCTGTGTGAATCCTGTGGAGTCCACACTGCAGACTGAAGACTGTGAGGTCAGGGGTAGAGGGTTGCAGCCAGTCCATGTTGGTTCTGTGCAGTATTGTACTAAATACAGTTAGTATCAAAGCACAGATCCAGTATTTCCTGTAAACCTCCGACCTTCTCAGCGGTTGCTTTCTCAGTGAAGCTGTGAGAGGAGAATGGTGACAGGCTTCAGGATTGACAGAAAGAGCAGAGAAAGAGAGAACAGTCAGCCAATCAGATGTCACAGCACTGTTACAGTCTCTGCAACACTGATTCATGACTTCTGTTGTCTATCTTGTTCTCTCTCATCAGGTGGAAGTGATCTCTGTGAGAGTGTGTTTGTGCTGGAAAGAGAGGATCAGCTTGAGTCCTGATGATCCAGAGAGGCTGAAGCAGCAGCATCAGCTCTGACTGGGCCATGTTACTGAGGTGGGAGGGAGAGGGGAGCTTCATCCAGCAGAGACTGACAGAGGAATCACAACAAGTGGAGATGACTGTCAGTGCTGCAGTCTGAACTGCTCTGAGATCAGCTCCACTGTCAGACACACAATGTCAAGTCCACCATCATCATGTGTGTTCCTCTGATCATGTGACAGAGGATCATCAGCCTGACACACTGAGACTCCTCCACTCTTTCTGCTCCACACTCAACCACCTGACCATATCCTGAAGCCAGAGCTTGTACAGATCAGCTGCGTTCATGACAACATAACTGCAGATGATCACTCATTTGAACAGATTTTTCTTGCTTTGCTTTCGTTGCAGCTCCACCCTGTGGACTGATGGAGAACTGCAGTTAATGTCCAGCATATATTTCTAGTTAATTTTAGAAGTTGATGTGAAAAGCAGCATCCAGCCTGCATGCATAAAAGTGACCTCTGGAAGTTCTTCTTATTAGCACTAATACTAAGACGCCTGTCCCAGTTTAACACAGATTGTTTGTGACAGAAACAAGAAAATCAAACCTGTAGAAAGTTTGGATTGAATGGAAGCTTCACTGACGTCTACAAACTGAATTCTGACTCCAAACTTAAGTATCATTGTTATTAAGTTAATGTAAAATCATAAATCTTAGAGCTTTTTAAAATCCTGTTTTTCTAGTTTATCCTTAACAGATTGTTAAAGCAGAAAACTGAACTAAAGAACAAAAAAATAATCAGCAGACTTTGCAGTCTGCTGATTATTTTCTGTGAATTTGTCAACGATCGCCACTTTGATATTTCATTTCTGATCCGCTGTTGGATCTAACAAATGTTGATCAGAGTTTCTTTGACCCTGAAATATTCTGGATGTTGGTGAAAAGTCAATGCTGTTAAACTTCTCGATCACACACTGAACACCACAACATTTGAATCACTTGTTCTACATTTGTTTTCTTTGATGTGAAATGAATCAAAAATATCAAAGAAAAAAGTAATTCAATATTGAGCGCTAATGTTAGTGATTATAAGATGATGTTCATATAAATATTTTTTGTTTCTGTTTTCACATCGACTGCTTGTATTTTTGCAGAAAAGGTAGAAGTAAACGCTGATGAAAATAAGGTCTCAGTTCATCATCCCTTCTCAGACTCCATGCAACATTTGGATCAATCAGGCTTCACTGTAGTTTCAGCGACATACAGATGTCTGTTTCACAGTTTATGCAATGTATGCAGATTTGTTATGAATGAATGAACAAATTTATTGATATTTAAGTGTTATATGCTCAAAGGTGTCCAGCCAACAAGACACGGAAATTACATTAAGAGGCCAAACAAACAAAAAGGAGCAAGTAAAACACACAATACTGTCAAAACACACACACATCATAAAACTTCAAAAATGTCTGAACATAAAACACAAACATATACCTAATATAAAATAAAATGAAACAAACAAAAACTAAGCAAAGAAAAGCTGTTAAGTGGACTTTGAGTTTAGATTGTTGAGTCACAAAGAATAAAATAAATAATAAATAAATAGTACCATCCCAAAAAATGTGTAAACAAAACAACAAACAAAACAAAACTTTTCTAAGCACAGTCCAAGTATGGAGGGTGGAGAATGACTGTCAAATAGCTGTTCACACACACACACAATACTCATTACATATACATACACATAAACATACACCTGTGATTTCCTGTAGATGTAGAAGAGGGAGGATCCTGAAAGTGAAAGTGTTCATTCAGACCTAAGGCGTTATGCACAAAGCAAGAGGAGAAGTGCAGGCTGAGCAGGGTGAGTGTTAACCCAACATTTGATTTATTACATTATTTTATTGTTGTTGAACACAAAGAACTTGATTTCTCTGACTCGCTGTGTTTTGGGTTCAAAGACTGACCGCGCATCCGGTGACCATCAGCCGAATGCATGCACATGTTTGGCGCGGTGAAACATCTGTTTCAAACAGGAAGAGAACACGCAGTTATGCCATTGTGAATGCCTCTAGTTTTCCTCATCTATGTGAATACTGTACTGAACAAAGTTTTGAATATTGTGACACAAAAGATATTTTTCAGAGAAATCAGATAAATTAACTTTGACTCAACTGCAATGTTTGGAGAACATTTTAAACTTCTTACAACAGAATGAAGAATATAGAAGCATGTTACTCATATTTTTTAAAATAATTCCCATCAGGCTGTTTTCAACCAACATTACATTTAATTCACAAAAGAGGATTCTTAGCTTGTCTCTGAAAAATACATTACGTTAACATTACATTAATGTTATTGTTATTCTAAAGTATTAATAAAATTACTAACATTAACCTGAATCTACTGTCACTGCACTGCAGCATAATAATGTTAGAGGAAAACTACAACATGCATTTTTATTTTATTTCTTATTTTCATTATGTGTGTTAACATTTTTGTCATGGATGGTTGAACAGTAACACCATTCACTGTGTGAAGTCGCCGGCCCGCCGAAGCTTCAATCATTTCAGACCAATCCTGTTCAAATGAAAACGAATTCTGCACACGCATGTTCACAACACTTCCAAAAGAGATTTGAGATGGGGGGCGCAGAGACAACACTCAAGAGACAGGAAGTGTGTGCCTAGTTCTGTTTTAAAAATCTAGAAGTTTCTGTTGAGAACAGGAAGAGTATAAGTTAGCTCTTCCCAGAGTGTCTCTAATAAATCTCTAACACATTTTCTAAATACATCAACACAAGAAGTTCAAAGTGCGAATTGAGCACGCGATACACGCTTACTCAAACAGACTCCAATGTGAACCATATTTGTTTGGAATAAGACAAACTACACAAAGAGGCCTACGAGGACAGCTACATAAACAGCAATTCATAACTATGACAACTATATACATGTTCAGCTGATGACCAGTCCAGGAGCTCAACCGTGAAAGTATACGCAAGAAAACGCTGGACATGGATCAGAAGTAGGTCTTAAAGGACCAGTGTGTAATATTTATGGTGATTTATTAACAGAAATGGGAAATAATACATAACTAAATTGTTTGTGCTATATAGTCTGTTTCTCTATGAAACGAAGTCGTTATGTTTTTATTACTTTAGATTTTATTTTTTTTCGCACACATATCTCTCCCTACTAACGGAGGCTGATATCTGCACTGCACAGTAGCGAATCGCCACATTTTGCCATGTGAAGGGCGGATGTAGTGTAGAGGATGCAGAGTGGCTAAGGGCTAACTTTGTTGTGTTTTGTTAGTTTGAGAAGTTATATTTAGACAAATGGAGGAGCACATTTATTATTTAGCATAAGAAGGGCTAAGAAAGCAGGAGTCTGTGTATCAAAGTAGAGAGAAACACGTAAGAAGGAAAACAAAATCGACTGAGGACTACAAAGATAAACTGCACTGTGGACTTTTCTCACGGATATCACTGATGATGGATTAATGTTTTCAACGTGATGCCGGTTTTTTGTTTTTTCCGACATCAATAAACACAGCCGCAGTGTTTTGGCTGATGTCGGTCAGATTATAGTAACGTTACATATAATTTAGAATATACCTCCATCACTGCTCTTCAGCCCTTTAGGCCTCCACCTCTCCTCCTACTCTGGTGTCGCTTGTGTGCCCGGCCACTGACCTTCTCTTCACCTGACACTTCACAGGCCTCCTCCCGGGTCTCCCGGTGGCTTAGCCGTGCTCACCTGGCCCTGACTCCTCTTTTCTACCAGTTTATTTAGTCCGCTTTCGAGCAAAACAGAGAGAAAAAACTTGTCTACTAACGCTGTCTCACTGTCAGACTAAACTCTGATAATATATTAGTTTATTAGCTTTACGTCACGAATATTAGCTTTTATTAGTATGCAGACCAGCTTGCTAACGCTTAGCCTTCAGGCTTCTTTGTTTGCTCGAGCAAACAAGTTGTAGTTTCGCCACAACAAGGAGTGCTGCGTTCAATCAGAATCAGAAATTACAGAATCAGCAAATCTTACACACTGAACCTTTAAGGTTTTTTTATCAAATCAAATCAAATTTTATTTGTATAGCCCAAAGTCACAAAATCCATTTGCTCCTCATGGTGTCACTTCCGTACAATCTGTACAGGAAGCCTCTGTCACCTCTCTGTCCTTCGACCTCATTTCCAAGTGAGGAAAAACTTGCCCACAAACCCTTTTAACAGGGAAAAAAGGCCCTTTATGTAGGCCCTTAGTCTCCACTGCTGACTACATAAAGTTGGCACTGACAAGCTCAACTTCTGTACTGCATGTAGATACTATATTTCTCAGTCTGTTACTATAAACATATTCATAACCATTAGACTTTGCTTTCTCAATCCCAACTAACATTTCTCAAACTGCGTCCAAGTCGTAACATCCAACATGATGCAGAGTCACAATCGTAACTTTATTTTTGACCCTTTGCTAACATGAAAACATCGCTTTAAGGGCATGGTGATCGTTAAACTTGTTTCATCTCCCGCACCTGACCCGGGTCCAGAAGATGGAGGAAGAGGAGGGCAGAGCAGAGTCTCAAGGATCCATCTCCACGCCTGTCTATGAGGAGTGACTGGTCCGGGTGATCCTCTCTTCCAAACTTAAGTAATGCACCTGACCTCAGACACAAGGTAAGAGAGTGTTTTTACTGTAAACTGACCTGATGGAAGATGATGTCAAAACATTTATACTCATGACAGTGTCCAAATCTGGATATTTGTCAGCAAATATCAACAAATCATCTGAGTGATAAAGAAATGTCTTTCACAGAGAGGAAGAGGAGTCATGTTCCTGTGGAGGAGCAGCCGCCCTGCTGTGTTTTGTGTCAGGACGTCCTGAAGGATCCGGTTCCTACCAGTTGTGGACACTGGTTCTGCAGACACTGCATCACCTCATACTGGGACCAGTCTGCTTCATCAGGAGACTCTCCTGTCCCCAGTGTTGAAAAAGATCCAGAACAAGACCTGGACTGCAGACAGCCAGTCAGACCAGTGACTGTACAAAGTAAGACTCTGTCCATCTTTAAAATGTGACCTGCTGCATTTCATCAAGGTTACTATGTTTATTTAGAGACTTACAATGAGTGAATTAATGAGTATGTCACATAGACCTGCAACAAAACAGGCTCATGTGGCAAGATATAAACATATTCTGTATTTGATCACTTCAAATATTACAGCGATGAAGGAACAGCCACAGTGAGCTGTTCAGATGAAGAGCTGCAGACAAGCTGCTGTAGAGGCTCAGCCTGTCACCTCTACTGTCAATCAAACACGGACATTAACACAAAGTCTGAGGCCAACATTTGTACTGTTCAAGCAAAACTGGAATTCTACTTGTTTTGTCTCAACTTCTTTCTGTTTCAGTGAGGGTGGTCTGCAGTGGAGGTTTTAGATGAAACATGTAAGATCAGTCTGGAAGACGAGATGTGAACATGTGACTGAAGGAAGTGATGAAACAGGAAGTGGAACCTCTCAACAGGATCTACACTGAGCTCTACATCACAGAGGGACAGAGGAAGAGGTTACACTAACATGAGGTATGCAGCTTGAGACAGTTTCCAAGAAGAAGAAGACCTCCATGATACCTTTATCAAATGCCACGCCTACATCTTTAAAGCCTTACCTGACCAACAGAGACACATCAGAGTCGTTTGACCCATGCCGCTGGCGTTTGGAAAACCTTCTCAGTGCTGAAGTTCACTCTGGACTGGGCAGAGGGCTCGGAGAAACCAAGATGTCAGTCTGGTGGTTCTGCTCTCGCCCAGGAGCTGAACTTGATCAAAGATGAGCGGTTCAGTCTTCTCACGCTGCTCCATGTTTTCCATCCTTAACATTGCTACAGAAGGTCACAGCAGAGTAGCGCTCGTCTGTAAACTTCGTTCATCTTTTGACGGCCTGGATGAAAGCAGACTTTCTTGTACCGATTTCAACAACAAAGAGGTCGCGGCCCGTCACACAGGAGTCATCAGTCAGCGTGTTGTTGACAAGTCATCAAGGAATCTGCTTCCTCGCTCTCATCTGGATAACTTCCAGACCTGCAGCAGCCAATCAGATCCTCCTTCATGTGCGACAGGGTAACAGAAGTACGAGGCTTCACCGACGCTCAGAAGAGTGAGGAGTACTTCAGGAGGAGAGTCAGTGATGAAGATCTGTCCAGCAGAATCATCTCACACATCAAGACCTCCAGGAGCTCTCCACATCATGTGTGTCTGATCCCAGTCTTCTGCTGGATCACTGCTGTTCCTGACCACATGTTGACCACAGACCAGAGAGGAGAGCTGCCCAAGACCTCTGACTGACATGTACTCACACCTCCTGCTGGTTCAGACAAAGAGGAAGAAGAAGAAGTACGATGAAGGACATGAGACGAATATCCACAGGAGCTGACTGAGGCTGACAGGGAAGTTCTTCTGAAGCTGGGAGGCTGGCGTTTGAACAGCTGGAGAAAGGAAACATCATGTTCTACCAAGAAGACCTGAGCAGTGTGTCTGGATGTCATGGAGGCCTTGGTCTACCCAGGAGTTTGTACAGAGATCTTCAAAAGAGAGGGGATTTTCCAGAAAACAGCTCCAATGCTTTGTTCATCTGAGCGTGCAGGAGTTTCTGGCTGCAGTCTACCTGTTCCACTGTTGTTCAACAGGAACACAGAGGTACTGAAGGGACTTCCTAAAAGACAACAAATTCAGAGACGGGAGGAGGAGGATTACCTAACCCTGGATGTCTTCCTGATGGAGGTCACAAGCAGAAATCCTCAAAAGTGAAAATGGTCACCTGGACCTGTTTGTTCAAGCCTCCTTCATGGCTCCCTCTCTGGAGTCCAACCAGAGACTCTTAGGGAGGCCTGCTGGGTCAGACACAGACAACAGTCCAGAAATCACCCAGAGAGCCATCAACAACCTGAAGAAGATGAACAGTTATTTAATCTCTCCTGGACAGAAGCATCAACATCTTCCACTGTCTGATGGAGATGAACGATGACTCAGTCCATCAGGAGATCCAAGAGTTCCTGAAGTCAGAGAACAGGATCAGAGAAGAAACTCTCTGAGATCTCACTGCTCAGCTCTGGCACATGCTGCAGATGTCAGAGGAGGTTCTGGATGAGTTGGACCTGGAAGAAGTACAACACATCAGGGGAGGGAAGATGGAGACTGATTCCAGCTGCAGGAACTGCAGAAAGGCTGTAAGTCCAGATGCGGGATTATCAACATTGTAGTTAAACATAAAGCTGAAGCCTTCAGTATTAGGAAAGATACGCACTTACATACATGTAATTTAAACTGATTTTAAGTTTTATATTCTCTGTCATTACAGACTTTTTTAACTGTGGGCTCTCAGAGACTCTCTCTGTAGTCGTGGCCTCAGCTCTGAAGTCCAACCCCTCCCATCTGGAGAGCTGACCTGAGGGAAACCTGAAAGATTCAGGAGGTGAAGCTGTCTGCTGGACTGGAGAGTCCAAACTGTAGACTGAGACTCTGAGGTCAGTTCATGTATTCTGCATTTGTACAGTGTATATCTACTCAAATAAACTAGAACAGAAGTTTGACATTTCATTTAGTCTTCTTTGTTTCTGTGTTTGTCCTGACATTTCACTGAGATCAGCAGCATGTTATTAATCTGTGTTGACATGAATGGTTGTCTGAATGTTGTGCTGACGCTTGATGATGTCTGTAGAAGGCTTGACATTATGATGATCCACAATAAACACAATGACAAAGTCACTCTCTACCATTTTAGAGAAAAGCTCATTGATTAGACATAGTAATGTTGAGTTGCACATTTCAAACCTGAACACATCTGATTGGATCATGTTTATAGATTTTATCAACATCATTTATTCTTTATTCAGGTTATACGCTGCAGGCTGTCAGAGATCACAGCTTCTGGCCTCAGCCTCTGAAGTCCAACCTCCCATCTCTGACAGAGCTGGAACTGTGAAATAAACCCAGGATTCAGGGTGCTTCTCTGGCCTCAGCTCTGAAGTCCAACCCCTCCCATCTGACAGACCTGAACCTGGGCTACAACGACCTGAAGGATTCAGGAGTGAAGCTGCTGTGTGATTTTCTGGAGAGTCCACACTGCAGACTGAAGACTCTGAGGTCAGTTCACTGACTCTCTGTTACTATTGTAGATCTGATGTTTCATTAACAATTGAAGCTAATTTATGTTCAGACATAACTTACATCCATAAAGTTGTAAATGTCCTTTCCTTCAGATTGAAGAACTGCAGTTTGTCAGAGATCAGCTGTGCTTCTCTGGCCTCAGCTCTGAAGTCCAACCCCTCCCATCTGACAGAGCTGTACCTGAGTGAAAGTAACCTGCAGGATTCAGGAGTGAAGCTGCTGTGTGATTTTCTGGAGAGTCCACACTGCAGTCTGCAGACTCTGAGGTCAGTAGAGGGTTGCAGTCAGTCCATGTTGGTCTCAGCAGTATTGTACTAAACACAGTTAGTATCAAAGCACAGATCCAGTATTTCCTGTAAACCTCCGACCTTCTCAGCGGCTGCTTTCCTCAGTGAAGCTGTGAGAGGAGAACGGTGACAGGCTTCAGGATTGGACAGAAAGACAGAGAGAGAGAGAACAGTCAGCCAATGAGATGAGCCAGAAGCTTGTTGTGATCATGTGTTTTTGGTTGATGTGAAGACGACTGTTGTTGTTGTGTTCATGTCTACAGGAAATAAAGCTGATTCCAGCTGACAGCATTACAAGATGTACAGAGACAGTGGTCCTCATTCATCAGATCTGATCTCAGAGTGTTTGTTCTCTCATTCCAACACTAAAGAAGTGATCAGTTCATCTTTGTCACAGCTCTCAGATCAGTCTGATGAAGCCTGCAAAGAACCATCATTACATTTAGTGAGCATGTGGTCTTTGTACAGAGCAGAACCTCTGCTGAAGTCCAGTAACCACAGCTTCAGTCTGTGTGTGAACATGTAGGACCTTTAACATCATATATTTATCTGTCCATGTGTCTTTAGTTTAGTCCAAATGTTTTTAGAACAGACTCCATATTTACATGTTTGATGCGTTCAGGGACTGTCAGCACTTTATTTCCACTGTGTACTTGAGTGAAATGTGCAGAGTCAACAGATTTGATGCTCAAAGTCTCTGCAGGTCTGTGAGCTTCACTCCAACACGTTAACATGAGAGCTGACAGGAAGCTGGCTACGCTACACAGCCGCTCCACCTGTGTGTGAACAGGACTGAAGTCCTGCTGGTCTTTATACTGGATGTGCTGCATCACTGACTGACAGCTGATGAAGGGAGTCTTGTAAACACTGATTCATGACATCTGTTGTCTGTCTGCTTCTCTCATCAGATGGGTGCAGTGGTGATCTCTGTCAGATTGTGAGTGGTGAGAAAGGTGTTTGTGTTGAGAGAGGATCAGCTGAGTCCTGATGATCCAGAGAGGTTGAAGCAGCAGCATCAGCTCTGACTGGGCCATGTTACTGGGAGGTGGAGTGGAGAGGAGAGCTTCATCCAGCAGAGACTGACAGAGGAATCACAACAAGTGGAGATGACTGTCAGTGCTGCAGTCTGAACTGCTCTGAGATCAGCTCCACTGTCAGACACAATGTCACGTCCACCATCATCATGTGTGTTCCTCTGGATCATGTGACATTCTTCATTCATTCATAACTGAACCCAAAGAGCTTCTACAGATCAGTTCAGTTCATGACAACATAACTGCAGATGAACACTTATTTGAACAGATTTTCTGCTTTCTGTTTTGCTTTCTGTTGCAGCTCCACCCTGTGGACTGAGAACTGCAGTTAATGTCCACATTTAGTTCTTCTTATTAGTACCAGTACCAGACATCTGTCCCAGTTTAACATGATTGTTTGGACAGAAACAAGAAAATCAAACCTGTAGAAAGTTTGGATTGAACGGAAGCTTCACTGACGTCTGCAAACTGAATTCTGAGGAAGGAGGAAGTCATGGAAGAGCTCATTTATTAAATTACATTACAACATGTTCACCAGTTAGCAAGAAAGAGTGATTAAAACACAGATGTTATGAGAAAACTTCCTCCAGAGTGCAAAAAACTCCCAAAACTAAACAATGATGCTTTTAATTTAATCTCAACACAAAGAACGTCTTCATCAGACCAGAGGCTCCATCATCCTTAAATCTGGGCACTAGTTGTTCTTTTGAGATTAAAAATGTGAAGAATAATGATCAGTAATCATCAGTGGTTCAGCTGTCCACCAACAGCAGTGACAAACAGTGACAGGCAGTAATAATTCATAGTCTATGTGCAGAAACAGTAAATCCGAGTTTGGCTCATTCTTGTCAAGTAAAAGGAGGATAAAAAAAAACAACTTTTTACACTTCAGTAAAAACTCAAAGTCTGTACACGTGTAAAACGAAGCTTAACTCGAGGTGTTTCAAGTCAAATGATCTGAATGAATTCTAATCTTTACACCATTATTCTACAGTCTGACAGAAACACTGTTCATCCATCCAAACAGCCTCTGATCACTGATGCAAACTTTCCTTCTGCAGCTGAAGGAAAAATAATCCAATGTTGTGAACATAAATGTTTCCTTGTTTAAGTTCAGCAATGGAAATACACGAGAAATGAAAGCTGAAATCAAAGTGATGTGTTGTTATGAAACAAAAATCTGCCTAAAATGGAAGAGAATAAATAACACGTCACTTTAAGTTCTCATATTTAGCATAAAATTCTATCTATATAAAAAAATCTAAAACACAGAACACACATAACATGTAATGAAGTATGTACAAATATTAAACATCCTTATGTTAATACATGTATTGCTATAAATGCTAAATAGGGAGACTTAAAGTGAAGTGTTGCACTTATATTTAACCACCAGCTGTGGGCGCCAGTGTGCTTACTGATACCTGACGGAGCTGCAGATACATCATGTGACTCTCTGCTGTCCTGTTGTAGCTTTTATTATCACGACTACATGAAGAGATACGGATCACGTCATGTTCTGCCCTCACATTTACAAAATTCAGATTTCAAGGAAAACTTTCTGCTTTGATGAATCCTGTAGAATTTTAAATCTCCGTGCACGTCCCCAAATGTCAGTCTGTTTGTTGAAGTCCAGATTTTATTTCCAATTTTTAGTATCGGCGAGCAAATACATGCAAATGTTGACAAGAGAAGGATGCAAAGGATGAATGAACGTTTGTGTTTCTGCAGAGAGACTGAGATGGGTCAGTTAAAATCAGTGTAACTGTGTTCAGTTCCTTCAGACTTCTAGCAGTTTAGTTTTCATCAATTCCTACTTTTTAAGATGTCAAAGTTAATGAAGCCCTTAAAAAGTTCAACAGAACATCTGGTTTGTGAGTCTGAATCCATTGAAAAGGTCCGGTCCTCGGTACCTGCTGTCTGAGAGCCATTGAGCAAAACTCAGTGTACATATTCCAGTGTAGCAGATGATGCTGCAGCTCAGTCAGCATTTCTTGGACGAATGTACAATAAACACAGTTCAATTAAATAATGTCAGCAGCCTAAATCAAAGTAGGCGACATTTAGTTCCCACAGAAGCGCTCGGCTTCAGTTTGAAGCATCTGAATGTTGCTGCCCCCTAGCGAACAGGAGCATGCAGTGCAGCGCCCATGCCCAGGTACTCGAGGTTCTCCGCCGCCGGGAGGAACAGGCCATTCCCCGTTACAGAGGTGGTGTTGGTGGGCTCGGCCTGCGGCAGGAAGCCGGCCTGGTAGTCCGGGTTGTCGAGGCTGTCGCTGATGGGCAGGGGGAGCGAGCTTTGGGCTGTGTTCAGGTATTCGGGTCCCACAGGAACCACAGCAAAAGGCTTTATATCCTCCAGAGGGGAGGGGAGTGAGGCAGCACCCCAACCCAGACTCAGGTCCTCGTAGTTGGGATTAAACACCTCGGACAGCCTGCTGCTCCGGCTGGTTTCACTCAAACTCTGGTTCATGTACTCTGAAATAAGAAAAACGATTCATTTATTTACTTACAGAGCATTTAGTATTAAATCCTGTTGGCAGCTGCTCTATACATTTAATGAATGTCTGTTTTCCACACAGATGAGTACCATGGCCGGTGAAGTCTTCTTTGTCCAGCGAGTTGTGAGTCGGATCAGTGATGTAACGCAGAGCGATGCTGTTCTCTCGGACTGGACGACCGTTCTGAGACGAAGAAGGTAAAAAGAAATCGTATTTGTACAGACTGCTTTTTTCTTCCAACATGTGACCATCAGAGTCAGGTCATACAGAGCTACGTGTTTGTATACCATGGCACAAGAGGGACGGTCGTCATGGTTACCCGTCCCTTTGTAAGGCATCAGGTACTCCTCAGCGTCGACCACGTCCTCCATGTCGTCTGAGCTCAGAAGGCGGCGGGAAAACCTGCTGTCTGTCGGACTGGGGAGGTCGCCCTGAGGGAGGAGGCAGACCGGATCAGACCATGTGGAAGGAAAACTACAGACGAAGTATCCGGTGTCTGAGGCATTTGGTGAATTTAGAAAATGGGGATTATAATTTTATTTAATTATTAAGGAGTCTGACAGCACCCGCCCGGACTGTCTAAAACCACATCATAATCCTACAGCTGCAAATTCTTCATCATGGCTTCTTTCACTTCTTTCACAGCTTGTTGTCTTTAAAGCAGAAAAGGGAACAACATGACAGGATGATGCATGGATCTGCTGAACGAAGAGCAAGTTGTTCTTCACCCCCACACACTTGGACTACTCCAAAGGTGTCACTCAATCGTGTCAGTCAGGGTACAAACACAGGAAGTGTAGCTGCACCTCCTCCTTTTGTGTCTCTGGCCACATGGTGAGCAACAACAAACGCTCATTTAACTTATGAACCAATAAACTGTAAGTTTCAGCCACTTTGCTGCTAATAATCAAATGTTCTGTTGTAGTATAGAAGAAAAGTCTTTGTATTTAGTCTGTCTCTCTGTCACACACACACACACACACACTCGTACCTCGATGACCAGGTATTTGTTTGGATCTCTGGCCATTTTTGAGAACTCTGCTGTCAGCTCTCTGAACCTGGGACGACTGGACGGGTCAATCATCCAACCTGGAGGTTAGAGAGAGACGGTGAGAGGAAAACAGCTGCAGCTCCTCAGCTGGACTCTCAGGTGTGTGTTGTTGTTCGTCATGCTATAGCGTGAAAACGTAACAAGTAATGGATGTATTGTGAAGAAATTAGCAAATTTACCTGCAGAGGTAATTCAGCTTTCAGCCTCAGCTGTATTTTGTGTAAATTAGTAAATTAAAACTGCTACACATCATTAGCATTTAGCTCAAAGCCGCCTAAACACGCAGAGCTGCTGGCATGACCGCAGACTCTGCCTCCTTCATCGTGCTGCGTGTCGTCAGCTCTTACATTTGACCATGATCATGTAGACGTCGATGGTGCAGATGGGGGGCTGAGGCAGCCGTTCTCCTCTCTCCAGCACCATGGCGATCTCACTGGCCGGGATGCCGTCATAGGGTTTGGAGCCAAACGTCATCAGCTCCCAAACAGTCACACCTGCAGACAACAGGTGGAACCAAAGTCCAAAGAAAGACAGCTGTCAAAGATTTGTTCTACTAAAAGAAACAAAATGTACAAAATGATCTCAGGCAGCTGATGTGAGGTTGTGTAAAGCTTTGTTTGCTATGGACTGAACAGCCGGACCTAAACAGTGCTGTAGAGAGCTGCAGAAAGTTCTAGCTCTGCCTGTTTTCATTCTGCTATGGGGGGAAAAAACGGTTTGACTTGTTTGAATGAATGCTGTGTAAAATACGTGACCAACAGACTCCTGTGGATCAGACTAGTAAAAAATAAAATTATGAAAGCTCCAGGAGTTGATGTTGTGGGGTCTTATCTAGACATCGAGATGTTTGGAATACATCGACAAGTTTCAGAGCAGGACTGACTCCAGGTTTTCTTAAATCAGACGTGATCTCTGGGCCCTGTGCAGGCTGGAGAGCTGGAGGTTGACTCACCGTAGCTCCAGACATCACTCTGATGTGTGTACGTCCACTGGAGGATCGACTCCAACGCCATCCACTTAATGGGAACCTACAGAGAGCAGAGAGGGCCTAGCTTAGCGCAAAGACCGAAGGCAGGGAGACACTGCGAGCCCTGTAACCTTCAAACCGGTATTTTTCATTACATGGTACTTTAGCATTAATGACTAATGTCAGTAGTTACTGTTCGGGTGGATTTTTGGTGGAATAACAAACACACCTTTCCTCCATCAGCGTGGTATTCCTTCTCGTCAGCCGTCAGCAGCTTGGCCAGGCCAAAGTCAGTGATCTTGACGTGGTTAGGATTTTTCACCAGGACGTTCCTCGCCGCCAGGTCTCGATGCACCAGGTGGCGCTCCTCGAGGTAGCTCATCCCCTGCAAACACAAACAAACACACAGAAATTAGTCGTGTGTGTTTTCTGGTTTTCCCTCTGATGTCCTCCGGCTGCTCCGCCTCAACTCTCTGTGATTTACAGAGTTTATGATGGACAGTGAAGTAAACTGCTGGTCAGAGGGCAATGTAACCTGGGCCTAAGCAGTCTCTATGGACATAATGGCAGAGGAGAAGAGAGTGAAGAGGACGCTGACGGAGGAAGCTAAGAAGAGAAAAGGAGAGAGTGAGCGAGCAAGAAGCCGCCGGACAAGAGTAAATCTGGGACTGACTTTTAGTGGTTGGTGAGAGCTTGGTGAAATAAAAGGCTGAAAGACAGACGCCGAGCTGGGCTGACTGCTGTTGGACTAGTCAGTAATATTAGCTGCTGCTGTGTCTGCTGCTGGTGACCTGGTTGATGATTGGCTGTTAGCAAAGTTGTCAACTCGCTAGTTTCTGATCAGAAGTAATGTAATCAGAGTAAATACTCGAGTACAGCTGGACATAGTTACACAGAGGGATTATACTCAGGGATTAAACTGAGGCTGCTAAATCACAAAAATACCCATTTGTATGCTGCTTTGAGGAAAAATAAGTAATTATTATGTGGAGATAATGAGAGCACACTGTCAGCCAGTTTTGGAAAATTACAGAACTTGTCAAACACAGACCGCCTGATCGTGAAAATGGTGTGATGGGAGCTTTCTGAAGCTCACAGAGAAAACTTAATGCTGCAGAACAACAGAAAGGTTTTACACTGAGCTCATGACCTTGTTGTTTGTGATTTTCCCAGCACTTTAAAATCCAAATGAGACTTAAAACAGAAACTAGATTAACACTGCCTAATCACACACATGCACTGCTTCTTGCAGAGTTTAGGCTAATAGGCCTCAGCAGGCTTAAGGTGAGCTGCAGACGGGGCTGATGCCTCAGGCACTGTAAAGTGAGACATGAGCTCATGAGCAGGCTGGGAAGGTTGCTGGTTTATAGAATATCTACTAACTGTAGGATGTTCACAGTCCGACTCCAGAACCAGTTCCTTTGGGCTCACCTTGGCGATCTGAACACACCAGTTCAGCAGCCACTGAGTCCCAACGTGTTCCCTGTGGTGTCGAACGTAGTCCAGCAGGCAGCCGTACTGCATCAGCTGAGTCACGAGCTGGACCGACGACGTCAGGCAGATCCCCAGCAGACGACACACATGAGGGTGATCCACGCTCGCCATCACATACGCCTCCTACACACACACGCCAATACATGCTAGTGTTGAAACATGTCCAATGAAAGAGGCCACACAGCCTCGTGTGGAACATTAGTTTGCTGGGTTTGTGTGAGGACAACAAAAGAAGAAGAAAGAGTAACAGCTAGTAGTCAGAGCAGGAGAGGAGGAGTCTTACATCCAAGATTTCTTTGTTGGCTTTAGGTGATGTGGCCTCTCGGAGAACTTTGATGGCCACTGGGATCCTCACGTTCTCTCCTTCAGGGATCCACAGACCCTAATAACATCCATCACATTCAACACAGTGCTGCAGTAAGTATGAAGTGATATTTTTGTGGGTATCAAACATTCTTACCTTGAAGACGGTCCCGAAGGCTCCGGAGCCGAGCACCCTGATCTTCTTGAACTCTGTCTCCTTCAGGATCCTCAGCAGCGCCTGGTTAGGAGCTTCTCCGCTCGGAGTCAGTGGCTCCACCAGCTACAGCGCACAAAAGTGAGGCAAACACGACGCTTAGCAAAAACTGCATGGTCTTGTCAACTTCCTGTCTTCGTTATTGGAAAATATTTGACTCCTTCTCCCACCTCTCTCTCCTGCAGCAGGCGGCGCAGGGTCCTCTTCTTTCTGATTCGTCGTCGCCGCAGCAACACAAAGATGACCAGCGACACGATGACGGTGATCAAGAGCCCACCAACTACGCCCGCCGCCAACGTGGAGTGGGTGGTAGCACTATGAGGACGTAAAGAATGCAGGAAAGTTTGTGACTGAAATGATCCCGAGGTACATGAGTATGATTTCTCATAGACTAGAATTTATCATCATAGTTATTCATTAAATTTAAGTGCATTAAGTTAGAGTTTACATATATTCACGTTTAGCACAATATGAAAACAAATGGACTAGAAATGGTACAATTCCCATTGACTCCCATTCTTTGTATGCATATGCAGAATTCTCATTCTCAGTGCGTCACAAACCAACGTTCTGTCTGTGCCTCCTTCTCTTTACACTACAAACAGGACTTTCATGTGAGGGAGAGCATCACCAGCATCTGATCACCTGAGAATGTGTCGGAAATGTCTGTTGACTCATTCAAAGTTGGCATGTTTTCAGTTTTAGCGTGCCAAGGAGCATTTCCGTTGGCTCCCACTGAAATGTAGCATGCTGAGACAGAATTTACTGCCCTTCAACTGCTATGACAGTATAATTTACATATCTTCATTGAAATGTAGCAGACAGAACCGGAGGCAAAGTTTAGAGATTTGCTTTATTTACTTTCTGAACGCACCTTTAGGCGTGTTAGCCTGGTGAAATGAATCACACTCAACAGGTGACTTTAGCATGTTTAGAACTCCAACAACCTAAAGTGAGATGAGCTAACAGACAACATGCAGGCAGAAACCATCTGCGACAAGCTGCTTCTCCGCTCATGTTGAGTTTTAGTGAGTAAAAGTTTTACCCAGTGCATCCAGACAGTCCAGGACCTGAACACCTGCAGACACAGAGACACAAAGCACCTTAACTTCAAGTCTGAGTCACTTTTCTTCATTTATTCGTCGTCAGAGATGTCAGTCGGTTCAGAACGACGAAGCAGCAACGTGTGTCTCACCCCTGGGTGCAGTTCTGGTGGCAGGACTGGCACTGGCCTGTCCCGTTGGGGTATTTCCAGATCAGCGTATCTCCATCTCCCAGCACACCATGAGGGCAGCGAGGCACACAGTGGGGGCCGTCTTTGAAATTGGCACACTGGGAACACTGGTCTGGACCCTGCAGGCGGGGACAGAGGAGGGCGGTAAGAATAATTTATACAATATATAAAATATATTTTGTCATTTTACATTTGTATTTGTTTACATTAAATTCTGCATTTCCTTTCTTCTTTTCTTTAAAGTATTTTTTCAGTATTTCTCGGCTGAGGAAGACCATGCAGAAGACATGATCGGGGGGCTGAAAGTTCAGCAAAGCTAAGTGGACCGTCGAGCTCAGTTTAAATTGATTTTATCAGATTAATATGGGAAGCAGCAGTAGCAGCGGTGGACTGACCGGTCCGAGGCAGGTCAGTATCCCGCTCTGCAGCTGACACTCTGGGTGACACTCGACACAGCTGCTGTTCACCTCCACCTCTCTGGGCTCGCTGCACAAAAACACACAAAGGTTTAAGATGTAATGATGTACATGATCAGTACAAGCAGTTTGTCAAGATGGAAGCAGACTCTGAACAAACCACCACAATGAATCACATGTGACCACACAAAAAAAAAGGTCACAGGTTCAAGTCCCAGCAGGATGAATCTGCCCTGCCTCGGTTCAAAGCTCTGTCTCACCCCTGCAGCAGGTTACAGAGCGACACACAGCGCCCTCTGCGGTTGAAATGCCGACAGGAGACACACATGGTGGGACCTGGACCCCAGCAGCCCTCATCTGTGCACTCTGTGTCACAGGTTCGATTCTGTTGTTCTGTGTGAGGGAGACGAGAAGATTTCCTCCATTAACTTCACTTAACATCAGCAGACGTTAGAAACCCGTCAACACATCCAGAAACTCACTGCAGACATCAGGAGGGGCGTTGTTGCGTAAGGTGATGGTCTGGTCACTGGATCTGAAGAGGCGGGTCCACTGGTCGGGCCGGGTGTAGCAGAGCTGAGAGTTGTCCTTCATCATCACCCGCCCGGCACTCACTTCCTTCAGAGAGCGCAGTCCCAGCCAGCGGAGCTTTTTCGCACCAACCACCGCCAAACTGTGCTGGCTGGAGAGGAAAGTGAACCATGAACCACAGCGGGCCGACACAGACCGTGACCTCCTGCTCTGATGATTAAATCAACTTTCTTTGGTTATAGTTTATGATGCTGTTAGACCTATTACAGGAGAGACACAGCCTCTCATGTGATATTACTTAAATCAATCATTTAGACATATTATTAATTAATGTAGCCTTTACACACATCATTATAAATATGAGCATCAGAGCTCACTCAGTAGGTTTTTATAACAATATGTTTAGACTCACACGCGTGTGGTTCTTCCTCTGATGATCTCCAGGTTCTCAAACACTGACAGCGAGGTCAGATTCTCCGGCCAGGACTGGATCAGCAGGAAACCTGGAGCACACACACACACACACACACACACACACACACACACACACACACACACACACACACACAGACTTTACCTACTGTTCAATGAGTTTTAATAGCCTTATTTCATCATGGCACGATGGCCTTTGACATACCTGTGATTTCCTTTACTGTCCTGAAGTACTCCAGTTTAGCCGGGTCCATGGGTGGGATTTTATAGTGCGCGTCCCTGAAAGAGCAAGAAACCCTCAGTGTTGTTGTCGTAGTTCACAGTACGTGTTCTTTTCCTTTACTGGAGATCGGTGCATTAAAAATGATGTTTCAGACATTGAGTCCCATCAGGTAGACCTACTCTCGACATTTGTGGTAAACCTAAATGAGCTCAGAGGAAAGGGTTCACAAAGATCTCTGTGGTTTATCCAAAGTAACACCATGAAATGTGCCCGGTGGCATTTAGGGGTCAGCCAGTGAAGAGTGTCTCACCCAGTAAAGGAGGTCTGAAGGAGGGAGACGTCCCCGTTGATCTTAGTGCAGTTCCTGAAGGATTCGATGTTGGAGGCGTTGATGGCCATGGTCTTGGTGAGAGTACCAACACCGATTCCATCACAGGCTGGAGGAAGGGAAAGACTCTGTCAGGTTATTAGTTTAGTATTCAGGTCTCTCTCTCTCTCTCTGTCTTCCTCTGTCTAGGTCTCTCTACCTTTAGGACAGGGTCCGTCGCAGTCTTTGCAGCGTTGGACTCCGTTTTCCTCCACCTCGTATGTTCCAGGGCTGCAGGTGCGTACACATGATCCACCGGTCACCACGTAATTATCTATAAACAAAAACGAAATCAGAGATTCAAGTGTGTCTGTAATAAACCCTGCAGCCTGCAGGGGGCACCAGCAGGACCTGATGTGATCGTTCAATACACATTTTTTGAATGAATTAGTGGGTCGATCAATAAAGCAGAAGTCCATACGTGGGCAGGCTTTGACGCAGGTCGCCCCAAAGGTGAACTTGCCGTTGGGGTTATTAACCACCTGGTGGGTTTTGGGGTCGTAGATTGTCAGAGCAGGACAATCACCTTTGCAGGTTCCGTCATCGTTGAAATCTTTGCAGGCCTGGAGGCAGAAGAGGTTGAGACAGAAACAAAGACTTGGTCTTTATTGTGTTTAACTAAGTTTATTATTAGAAATACTTTGGTCTGAACTTGATGCAGATGTTTTGGTGACTGAACGTGTTACAGGGCTTTCCCTTCTTGACTTGCTTTGACTGCAGCTTTGCAAGGCTGGCACAAGCTCACATGAGAATCCATCTCGCCGTGCTTCGAGCTCTGCTTTGGGTCCCGACCTATGAGGAAGCTTTGGAAGCTACTTCACAAGCTGCAGACGTGGTTTGACATTCGGTGTGCATGAGTGACCGTTGTGCTTGAAAACAACAAAGGCAGCTGCTAAAGAGGTCAGCATAGATGCTGCTAGCATCCGTTATATCAGAAATGGAGAGTAGTTCTTCAGTCTTGGGATGCCAGGAAAGAAAACCACCTCAGTACTTGTTCTTTTCTTTTGGCCATTGCTGGTGTCAGAGGTTGTGTTTGGTTCCAGGTGCTCTGTAACACTTTAAAGGCACCAGCAGTATTTTATTAAGACGATGTGGTTGTGTTGTGTAGTTGACTACACCAACATGCAACAACACTGACCAGGCAGTCGGTGGCTCGAGGTCCAGTGCAGCCAGCAGCACAGTGTTCATTGCAGCAGTCGATGGGTTTTGGACCCCGACACCTTCTGCTGCACTGCTCCGCACACTGCAACTTGGTGACTAGTAGACACACAGAGAGACATTCATTATATATTTTTTTGGCAGTGCAACTCATTAACATAAATGATAAGCGTGTACAAACCAACATGCAGCAACTTGGCCTACTACTGTCATGTCTGAATGTAAATGTAATAAATGTCCAACTAAGAAGCATCTCAAAAATCAAAAAAAGTTCTATCTTTTCAAGATTTTGGAAAATGTCGTTCATGTTTTTGTTCCTGTCTGGATTCAGCACACTGAGTCGCTCCTCTTTGCTTCAGCTCCAGTCGGTCCAGCCGCTAGACTTTTAACGAACACGTCATGGTCACAAGCCACAACAGCCTTGGCTTATCTACGTTAATTACCAGCTGAATGTAGAATTAACTTCTTTTAATCACCTTTCAGACTGACCTCGGTTAGATCTCTGAGGTCTACTGATCAAAGCCTTCTACTGGTGCTGAAATCAAGTTTCAGTGCTTGCAGTCGTGTCTCCTGTTCCTTCATCACTTCATGAAGTGAAAGAGTTGATGGAACAGAGACGAAACATAAAATGTGATGAAAGGGAGAGAGGTGTGTATTCGAGTGTGTGTGTTTACATCTTTGACAGTGATCTGCTCCTGCTGCCCAACACGACCCGTGAACACACTCCGGATGACACTTCTCACCTACAAACACACACACATTAATATTCAGTAAAACTCAGCCTCACTTATGCGTGAACGTCATCATTATTCTACATACATTTACTTGAGACGTTGTCCATCTTGAAAAGCATGCTGGGATTGCTGTCTTTGTCAAGGATATCCCACCACTGGATGGTCTCAACGTTACACAGCAAGGGGTTGTGGGAAATTTTTACCCCTCCTTTCAGGATCTCTGCGAAGGAGAAGATTGATGGAGACGAAGTCAAGTCAGTGAATTCAAGTCATACACAAGAATACCCCTCGCCTCACAGTCAAACATAAAAACAAAGGTCAGTCATGAGCTGGACGTCCTTAAAGACGACACTTCGCCACATAGTTGAGTTTTTGATTGTTCCTATCTTGGTGTCAAATTTTACACTCATGCTACATCATTTTGTGCTACTTTGAGAGAGCAGGATATTCACATGACTTTATTTGATTTTAAATATGTTTTATAGATTCCTCCATGTGCCACTAGAGGGAGGTTGCACACCACATACCATACTTTGAGGAGTAGACTTTAAAGGAACCTGACCCGAATCTGATGAATCATATTTTAAATATTTGTGGCTGAATTTAGGTTCCATTTATTTAAATGGTGAAACCATAAAACGTTTTAGTTTAGTATATTTCTCTCACAGCTTCACGATGTATCGATATAAAACTTTTTTTTTTTTTTTTGGTACAATTAAAGAAATTTAACTAGATGTTTAATAAATATACAGAATCGTTTCAGAGGAGGAAGTGTGTGTTGAGATCTGTCAGTATTTCTTTTCTGCGACTGAACTGAATTAGGGTTAGGGTTCATTCTCCAAACCACAATTCAAGTTTCAACACGTCCTCCAGCAGTTACAGCTTCAAATGCTACAAAGCAACAGATGCCAACACGGAGCTGACTTTAAGTCCAGTTAAGACTGCTGATTATCAGTCTGACAGCTTTCAGGATGCATCCACGGCAGAAGCATCTACGACGTCATCGGACAAAGCTCGCGTGGGTGCGGTCTACCTTCTGTAGCCAGAGAACACCCTCGTGTTGACTGAAGATGTTTAATTGGTGTAACAACTCCACCCGCCCGGCCTGCTGCCAGCACAGTGAGTGGAGATGACACTCCTCCTGAGCGGCGTGTAAAATCAAATGGAGCTGAACACAATGAGGAGTGTAATAAATCTAAACGACAATATTCAACATGCTAGCTACGACATTCTTTTGTCATTTTCCACAGACAGACTTTTTCAGGGCTGCTTTCTCCTCCCTGCTGACTGAGTGTGATGCCTTGTGTGACTTTTGTACTGCACCTGTCAGACTGCTGAGCTGCAGCTGTTTCAGCCCGCTGGTGTAGTTGAGGGTTGCAGACGAGTGGTTTCTGTTGTAGTTCGACATCACCAGCAGAGCGTACTGGCTCTCGTAGAGGTTCTGACCTCGGATCAGCCTCAGGTTGATTAGTGGGATTTTTTTTACATCGTTCATGGCGATCAGGACGTAGCCGCCGACTTCCTGGATGGACTGAACAAAGAGAGTGTCGGTCATCTTAGGGAGGTTGAGGGGGAAAGTCAGGCCCAGCTGACGTCAGGGTTGATTTCTCAGTTTCTGATGTTAATGTTGTTTTTTAGTTTTATTGCTTTGCACCTATAAATAAATAAATGTCCACCTCCGACACTCCTACAGTGAAATTTTCTGCAGACTCAGCGTATTGAGTCACTATTAGCATTGAGTCATTACAAACACACTTTACACACACAGTGTTACTGTTGCCTGGACATGCAGCTGTGATCAGGGACTGTTTTGAACTCCTTCTGGTGATGCAGCGAAGGACGATCTGACCTGCTCAACAGCAACTTTGAGAAAAAGTCAAAGCGTCCTTGTTTGCTTATTTTTTTGTCTTCCGTGTTATTTTTTTGGTAACAGAGGTCTTCGAGGCAGCAGAGAACCATCAGAGCAAAGGTCCATGCTCACATTGGCAGCGCTACAGGAGGAAAATGTCACTCTGACTTCAGCGTTTCATAGAACGGCTGCCTGGAAAGAAGGTGATCAACCAAAAACTGATGATCTGGGAAATGCTCAGGTACATTTGAGATGAACAGACTGTGATGCTACCAGGCTGTACTGAGGACCAAAACAAATCCAGCATTGGAGACTGACCTGGAGGAAGGACAGGTCCTGGTGCTCCAGGGTGTAGGTGATCTCCAGGTTCTCCAGGACCACAGAGCAGTTGGAGTACATCCTCACCATGTTGTCATAGTGAATCTCACGAGTCCCCAACAGGTTCAGCTGGTTATTCATCCCTTGACACACTGAGAGACAGACAGACATTACTGGTGTTAGAAATTAAAGGAGTTCAGTTGCAGTTTTACGTAACAACATGATGCTAATTTCTGCATTTACTCTAAATGTATTGAAGTGAATCTTCATCTTCAGATCAGTTCTACACACATTCAGTCCTCAGTATGAACCTATAAAGCATGTGCAGGTTTTTAAATGTAACTTTGAGGATATGAACCCCCACGGTGCCCCAAAGCTCCCGTCCTGTATTTCACTATAGTGTCCGGGAGCAGCCGGCATTTTAAATCACATCACATCATCTCCATCAGTAAACAGACAGATTTATTCGGCTCTCATCGCCCAGGCGGAGGCTGTTTTCTGGGGGCAGTTCATCAGACTGGCCGGGTCGACTTTAACAGATATAAACTGGACGAGTTGTTTCTTATAAAGGTCACATCTATTCACAACAGTTTGAGTCACATTAGTTTTTTCTTCCTGCGTTGAATCAAACTTGGTTTAAATAACTACAAACACATCCGTTTGTAAAGAGGAAGTTGAGATTAGAGCTGTTTGTTGAACCAGCAACCATCCAGATCTCTTCAGAAATATTAATGAGGCTCTGATTAAACACTCGATGTTCTAGTTGTTTGGAACAGATGCTAATGAGACTGTTGCAAACTGGTCAAACCAGCTGAGATAATTTTCACATCTGGACATTAGAGGTCATGTCACTTTGCTTTAGATCGACATTTATTTATGAATGAAATCGATCATAGATGTTCACTGATTGAACAATGTTTTTTTTCTTGTTTTTTGGCAGTTAGTTCTTTGATTTCTGTTTCTGTTCTATGTTCGAGTGTTCTCATCATTCCTCGTGTTCTGTTTGGATCATAATCTTCAGACTTTGGATTTAGCCTGCTGCTTTACAGGTGATCTTGTTTGGACAGTCTTACCTTGTTTTGAAGTGAGCCTGACTGTCTTTCAGCTTTTGTACATTCACTTTTTCTAGCAGAGCATTGACCAGTTCAGCCTGTGATTCTGCATTTAGGTCCTCCCTGTTTGAACCGCGTCATTGTTTCTCAAAAGTGAGGTTGGAGTCAGAGAGCCGCTCCCAAAGAGAACATTTGTTTTTCTATTGTGTCTCTATGACAAAAGTTTTACTTTCTCTTATTTGACTGTAGAAACATGCTGTGGTCTGAAGCTCTGAGCCGACAGTGAGTGAGGGGAGGGAGCCCCGTTATCAAAGGTTTATAATCAGGTGGAATGAGCACATCAAATGTTCAAATGTATCCTGATATCTTGTTTTTTAAATTCAGACTTTGCTTAAACTGACTAAAGTGTTAAATGTCTCCAGTGGAGGATGAGTGTCACGTTTCATAGTAACGTCCAGGTAGCGTTCAGGTAACGTTCAGGTAAGTCAGTGATGTTTCCAGATAAGAGGACGTCATGTAAAGTATTTACAAGGAGCAGGAAGGTGCGACGCACAAAAAGAACGAGTTTAACAGCAGCGATCTGAGAGTGGAATGAAACCCGACAGGCTCAGTTTGTATGAGTGAGCAGCTTCCTGCAAACCTCTGAAACTCAACATGTTCAAGATGAAAAGTAAAGAGTGATTTTACAAGACGGGAACTATTAAAAAAAGGAATTAGGTTTAATACGAGGAGGTGAGACGCACTCAGAGCCTGTAAACCCTGCAGCATCATGAGTGACAGCCCGCGGCAGTGTTTCTCTCACCTGTCGGGCAGGTTTGTCCTCCACACCTGATTCACACTGCGCAATTTAAAGCAGCAATGTAACACAGATAACTGAACTTCTGATTAAAGGTGCCAGAAAAGAAGAATTAAGCCGCCGTGAGGCCGTAATACTCGTTACACTGCAGATGAAAAATGTTTTATTAGCTCATAAACTGATGACTGAAGTCTGAACTTGTTTCTCTCGCTGTGTTTCTTTGGCTGCATTCCTATTGGCCGGCTCCCCGCTGTGATGTCACAAAGACAACACAGCTGCAGCCTTGCGTTGATCTCTTGCCTCTCTCCGATTGGCCGATGCTTTACTTTGGGGGCAGCTCATTGGTCGGAGCCTCAGGGGGAGCGGTCCACATCTGGATGCACACACACGCACACACACATTCCATGAAGCATTTCATCACCCATTCACACTTCCTCCTTCTATCTTTTCATAATAAAAGTCATAATAGTGATGTTATAGATATAAAACTCATAAACGTTTAAAGAACTTGAAGTCATGACTTTAATTTTTAAGCCTACAAAACGTTCTTTCCTTCCAGGCCTCATCCCACTCGGTTCTCCCTGTGCTCTCCTCTTTCCTCTCCTGTTCCCTAGTTTCCTGACTTATCCATCCTCCCACTCCATCTTCATCCCGTCTTTCTCTCCTCACTCACTCACAGTAATTTAACTGACTTAATGACGAGTGTCTGCTGATGAACGGATCTGTTTTATGACATTGAGGTTGAGAGAGATCGTGGTTCCTGTGTGCAGTGTGTGAAAGTCAGATCATAGATGTGTGTCTGACTTTAGATGTGACTGTGTTGGGTTATTGGCTGATAAGACTCTCTGAGGCTCCATGTTTATATACCGCTTATGAACGAAACTAATATGAACGCTGCTACTCATCTGAATGAATTACTTTACAAGCAACATCTCATATAAATCGGAGTTTTCAACTTACGCAAGTGTACACTCGCACACACACACACACACACACACACACACACACACACACACACACACACACACACACACACACACACACACACACACCTGTTTGTTCAGGAACAGGTCTGATCTGTCAGATTATTTGTTGGACGATGTCCTCGGCTGTTGTATTGCACACTGCGTGTGTGTGTGTGTGTGTGTGTGTGTGTGTTCAATTCTCAGTCAGAAGTTGAACTGCAAATTAAAATATCGACTAAAATACATTTTAACCTTGAATTGAGGTTATCAGGAGCCTCTTTGAGCCCTGAGTTGTGTTTGCAGGCATGACGTTGATGACCATGTTCAGCTACACACAGTTCACACAGGAGGCGGGTTACAGCTGAGTCCTGAACAGAACTGGTTCAAAAACCAGAGCTAATTCGGTGGAAAGGGGCTAACTCCTGATGCCTGGTTTCTTCTTAATGCATCACACATGTTCCACAAAAAGCTATAAAATAAATAGTGGTGAAAGGAGGAAACATTTTCATATCTATGCTGATGACACAACTTTAATTCAGGTGGAGTGTTTTCTACAGTTTAATCAAGAGAAACTAAAGTTTGGTTGAAGCTCAGAGATAGAAACTAAATGACATTAAAACCGCATAAGAAGAGAGAGCGAGCGTTTCTCTCTCGAGCAACACGCAGACACTAATGTGTGCGTTTATTACCTTTGTTATTATGAAGTGCTACACAAACAGTCTGATGGACTGATTGGTCGCACACTCAGTGTGGAGCCATGATGGAAGTGTATTTCAGAGATTCCTCCATGTTTGTCTAGAGAGAGGTTGCACACTGCCAGTCGTGAACTGTAGTGTGTGTTGGTGGTGATGAATAAACAACAGTGCAGTTCATTGCACTCCTTTTTATCTCCGAGTTCCTGCTGACTCAGCTCAAAGTGCACAGCAAAGAAAAGAAAGAGAAGCGAGAAAGAGTTTCCAAAAATCCTGTTAAACCACCAGTTGGAACACGGTGTGTGTGTGTGTGTGTGTGTGTGTGTGTGTGTGTGTGTTTGTTTAGACAAACTGTTCTAACTTTCAGGGTCAAACTTCCTGATTTATCGCTGCCAACAGGTCGTCTACCTTCCTCTACCCGTCTCAGTGCTGCTTGCTTCATGTTTAAAGTCACAGTTTGTTGAGTACACAGATGTGGTTAGCCTAGCTTAGCACAAAGACTGGAAACAAGGGGAAACTGCTAGCTTAGCTACATCAAAACAACAAAAAAAAACAACTCCAGTCAGTCTCAACTAACGAGCTAACAGCTGGGTTAGTTGACCTTAGAGTTGTTAGAGTTTATTTAAGTTTATTTAGTTGTTGGGTTTATTTAATAGTTCATTCATTCTTTAAGCTTCATAGAGTTTCTGGTCAGATTTAAAGTTTTTACAGAATAAGAAACATCAAACTAATTTAAGCTAAAAGGAACTTTAAGGGAATACCAGATAAATGAATGGATCATAACATATGCAGGTATTTTAACGGGTTAACATGGGTCAAACATTTAAAACTTCACCACTGTAACATGAAACAGGAGTAAAGTGCTGGTAGCTTCCTATCAGTCAGATCTGGAGCCACTTCTCAAGAATATTGATTGGCATTTACAAAGTGTTACGAGGCCAGCATTATGCATGGCAGCGAGAGGAATTTGGTTCAGTTTTCATATTGTCTGTGTTTTCTGTTCTGTCCTGGGGTGTGACCTTCAAGATTTAACACACACACACACACACACACACACAACGCTGTGTGTTTTTATTGTGTTGTCAGTGAGAGCATGTTGAAATGAATCGTGTGCAGCTGTTAAGTTTACAAATGTTTCATAATTTTCTCTCCACCCTCTATTCTTCTTTTGAATATCAAGCACTGGCATAAATCTACATGCTTCACATGATAAATGTGTCTACAGGGGCCAAATTTCTGAATCTTTATTTCCCCGGGGTGCCTGTCCTGAATTGGAGATCAGATGTGTCACACTCATAACTGTTCATTAGTGTATGATTTGATGAGAAATGAGAATGTCTCCGTCAGACCACATCAGTTCCATTCAGCGCGGCCTCGGCCCCTAATGTGAAGCCCGCTGCCAGAAACGTTGGTGAAATATTCGACTCAGATCTCAGCTTTGAACCGCAGATCAGAAAAGTCGTGCAGGCTTGTTTCCGTCTCCAGAATGAAACTCATCATCTCACTTCTCAAAACTGACCAGATGCATCTTCTCTGCAGAGCATAAACACGCCGGGACAGTTCTGGTTGAATCAGCATCATTGACTGAACTTCTTAAAACACAATTTTATAAAAATATTTATTCATGTTTATCTAATTGCTTTTCTGGCTCTTATTGTCTGATATTTTATTTTTATCTTTGTGTTTCATGGCTGCCACCGTCCTGATCTTCCCGTTACTGTCTTCATAAATCTTCGTTTGGATCTCCTGTTTGTGCTCGTCTGTCAAAGCACTTCATAAACTCTGATTTTAAATAAAGTTATTATTGTTCTTGTTACCTTAGAATGAGCCTTTCATATCGAACTCGGACACCGCGGGTCCACCATGTTACTACTGTAGCCCAGAAGGGACAGACTAAACACTGAAGGACACGAGGGGGGGCCGCTGAATCCTCCACACTGAGCTGTTGTCACGACACATGAACACAGACAAAATACGACACAAAATATTATAGGAAACTACCCCATGATGCAAATCTGGACTGATTCACCTCCTCCTCCTCCTCCTCCTCCTCCTCCTCCTCCTCCTCCTCCTTGTGGGTCCCCAGCTCACTCCCCGGTCCCCTGTTTAAATTAATGTCTACATGCTACACACATGTTGGGCAGTTAAAAGATTTGACTGTAAGATGTTACACAGGTTACAGGAAGTGATTGTGCACGTGTAAATCTGGTTGAGTCAGTTTGTCGTCAGAACTCTCAGTTTGTTTAATTTGTCGACCTTTCCAGATCATTATCACAGCAGCCAATCACAGCTCAGAGAGGAAAAAATTATCGCTCACAACCTGTGAGATGGAGGAGGTGATAACGCACAAAAACCTGTACCTACACACACACAATAATACCTACACACACACACACACACCTGCATTCATGCACACACATGCATACACACCCTTCCTCTTTCATTGCAACATCTGTGTTCTTCGCCTTCTCTCAGAGGAATGCTGTGGCTCACTGAGGCGTATCTGTATCTGTGTGTGTGTGTGTGTGTGTCAGTATTGAATTAGCTGTAATGAGGACAAGCGCTGGACTGCCTTTAACACCACAGTCAGTGTTCATCGTAGATTAACTGTCATCAGTCAACATGTTGTTTCTTCCGCATTGAGGCAGTTTGTCCACTTGTTGACAGCCCGAGTCAACACCAGCTGCCTGGGAAGAATGGCCCTGACGGATCAGATCGGACCAGCCGTGAACCCGACCTGACTGCAGCCCGATGGACACTTGCAGACACGCCTCCTGAACGGACTCTCTAATCTACAGGTCAATGCCTGCCATGTGAAAACTCCTGTGTCCCGACAACAGTTCCATAGCTTGGGAAACCTTCAGGTCAGACGCCGTCCATGGTGGCCGCTACCGGCAGAAGTTAGAAAAAACATTTCTTCATCCTGCTTCCTCACCAACAGGATCAGGACTCTCCACGCTTTCTTTCAGCTCCTTTAAAACATATTACAAAAGTTGTCAATGCGCCAGCTTTCTGATTTGATCAGTTCATCTAGTTTAAAGGGCCGGTGTGTAAGAGAAACCACGAGTGAGCGCACCAGAGATAAGTATAGGCCTCATATAAATGAGTTGAGCTGATTAGTCAACAAACACAGGACTTTCACCCAGGAGAGCTCTTGTGTGGAACCAAAAGTCAACGTTAAGATCTCTTAAGTTATCTTTATGTTCTTATTTTAACCTCAACCGGCAATCTTTTCCTAAGCCTAACCTAATCCAAGTACAGTTTGAACTTTCTTTATTGCCATAAAGCTTGTCATTATGTCAGTACGTCTTTTCATTTGGTGAATATGTGGAAAACAAAACCCAGAAATGATTTGAAATATCACAGCTAACAGCATCTCCTCTCTGTGCATGCTTTGTGTCCATCAACAGAAGTCTGAAATCACAGAATGAGTTCAATCATGACGTTAGTGTGAGGAGCTGCACCGGTTTAGGAGTCATGAAACCTCGTGGATCTCTTCTTTTCTTTCTTGCTGTCTTTATTTATGTGACCCTGGTGGAAGCAGCTAATCCCCCCGAGAGAAAGCTCTAAATGAAAAGTACATTCAGACAGAGTGAAGTCAGTGTGTTGATCAGAGTATGGCGGCTTCTTCACAGAGCAGCAGGACAAAATCAATCTTCATAAAAGATCAAAAAGGGAGAGGAGAAGAAAATAAGAGGAGAAGATGGAGAGCGTTCCTGCCCGTGACCTTCAACCACACAGATTTCAGTTTTTCTCTCTGAGAGAAACAAAAAGACAAAAACACTGAAGAGACTTCGTGTCGACAAGAACTCATTTAAGATCTTTGTGATTTGATGACGCTTCCCTCTGATGTCCTCCGGCTGCTCCGCCTCAACTCTCTGTGATTTAAAGAGTTTATGATGGACAGTGAAGTAAACTGCTGACAGCTGTAGCTGCCGTTAGCTCATGTTAGCTCAGTTTGTTAGCCGGGCTGCCTGACTGTGAGCTCAGAGCACCGGGGAGTGTTGAAGTTTGTACCACAGGAGGTTTGGTCTCTGGGAATAAGTATAGAAGAAGAAGAAGAAGAAGAAGAAGAAGAGAGGTTTACAGGTCTGGGTGTGGGGGAATGCTGATGCAGGAGTGGAGCCGGTGTCGTACAGAACTGAGCTGGGTGAGCAGGCAGTGTAATCGTGGCCTCAATGGACATTATGGCAAAGGAGCCACGCATCGTTTAGGACTACAGAAGAGGAGCTAGGTCCGGAGTGTTTGATAAAGGGATCGCCACTGCTAAAAACAAAAACAAGTTTTGATTGAACGAAAACCATTAAAGAGATCGATCCGTACGAGCTCATGTTGTAAACGATGAAGTGGAAATCAATGGATTCAGTGTTTGACCTGCAGTCACTCGCGCCTGCAGCCGCAGCACACTACGCCGCCCGCGAAATGATTCACTCGACAGAATCAATCAGACTTTGATCACAGTTCGCCGATGAAACGTCCAATTTTAAACTGTGGTTAAGTGTTTTTATTGATATTTCTACATGATGTGAGAGGCTAAACCGTGCTGAAGCTGTAGACCTGCACTGCAGCAGGACTCGGTTTTATACTGAACTGTGGAGATAGACATAATGTTGTCCCGCAGAATGCCAATGACAGGAACACACTGGCCTTGTCCTTCATCACACACACACACTTCAGGAATGTCTCAACCAGCTGAGAAACGCTCGCCCTGGTGAACGCACACTCAGCAGGTTTGAGCCCACTGAGAAAATCGTTTCAGTTTCACTTGAAGCATTAAAACAAACCTAATTCACACCACTAGATCAACATCAAAACTGACTTCCAGCTCGAGAAACTTAGAGGTCATGACTGATGACCTCAGCTAACCTTCTCGCCGGGTCGTCAGATTTACATCAGTAAAATCAGGCCTTATCTGACTCAACATGCTACAGGCTGTGTTCATCTCTAACATCCTCCTGACGGGCCTCCAGCCTGCACAGTGAAACCCGTTCAGATGATCCAGAACGCGGGCGTGTCGCTTCGTTTTCAATCACGGAGCCTCAGTTCACCGTATCAGCCACGTTAACCTCAGATCTCTGACGCTGACTCCAAAGCAGTCTGCGGTTCTTGAGCCGCCCTCATACAGACAGAGATTCCAGTGAGCGACGCCACTCTGCCACCGCACGCCTCAGGACAGTCCAAACTTTTCTCGTCTGTTGTTCCCCGTTGGTGGAACGTCCTACCAGTTCCTACCAGATCAGGGGCTGCCCCTCTCTACCTTCACAGACCTCCTGAAGACTCCAGCTCTGCAGAGAGGACCTCCTCTACAACACTGCATTTTTCAGCATTGTGTTGTATGTTCTACAAAATGAGAAGCTGTGGATCAATAAAAGCTTCTCAAGATGTGTAAATAATGTTTTTCTGTCTGCTTGTGGTTTCGCAAGCCACTGCTTCTTCCGCTTTGTTCGTCAGTGAATCTTTTAAATAATCTCACATGGTTTGTCTTCTGTCTCGCGCGAACAGACACCTGATCCAGTCTGACGGAAGAAAAGCTGAACAAACGTAATTCCCAATCAAAAACTAATCAAAATCTGCACTGTGCATGTGTGTTCAAAATGTGTTGTGCTTGTGTGTGTGTGTGTCCTGCCTGCAGCAGTGTGTGCAGGTCAGAGCGAGACTTGCTTAATCTTTCAGACTGAAGCAGCTTCCTCTCTCATTTTGTTGCTGTTCAAGGAAAATTCCAAAGACTGAACAACTTCTGTTTTCTTTTTCTTTCACAGTAAATAATCTCCACTGGTGACAGAGTGAGGACACGTCCTCCCGTCTGTGTATTCTCGGGCCCTGTGTATTCTCTCTGAAAAGCAACGCACAAAGGCGCTCTGGTGGAATCACAGTCATTGTTAAGAACAGGCTTCAGCTTCTGTGAAAGCACCACATGAATTTAGAGGTAACCTCCCAAAATGTGACGTTCTCCATGCAGCTCATACACACCAGAGCCTCTGAAGCGTTTTGTTAACTAGCTCAGATTTTGTGTTTCTAACTTAAGTAGCTAATTAGTGCTGTTTGTGTGTCTGACTTCCCGTCAGTTTGATCTGCTCCGCGTTGTTTGGACGTGGCATCCATCAAAACAGACCAGCTGCATATTCTCATCACAATCACAAATCATTGCTGAGAAGCCAGCAACGCTACAGCCGTTAAATCGCCGTTCGCCGCGTTCGATGGAATTTAAGGCCGCACACGTCAGTCTGAAATAAGATTTGATTCGATTGGTTGAGGTCTGCATAACCCCTTTCATGCAGACCGTCTGGAATCTAAAGATAATTTAATCATTTCTACAATGTATTTCATTGTGTGTGCATAGCCGGTTCCAGACCTCCAGACTACCTGCTTCTATCCACCAGCGCTGGGAAAACAAGCTTACCCAATCACAGCTTCACAGGTTGTCATCAAACAACTCCACTGGAGTACAAGGCACGGACTGTTGAATTACATATATATAATGGCATTTCATTCAATATATATCATGAACCAAAATGCCTGAGGTCCCTTAGATTGACCTCGTGGAACACCACAGGACACTGACAGCTAAGAAAGAAGAGGAGCTGCATGATAACAGCGGCATTTCTGTTTGAAAAGGTTAAAAAAAATCAAGTATTAAATCCTTCATCTCGACATGTTCTTGCAGACTAAGTCTGCACGCTAACCAATCATGGCCTCACACTGACGTTTGCTGCAGGTTGGTATGTGTGAAAACAGCCAGAAATCCAGCTGCAGTTCCAGCCTCTGTGACTCTCCAGAGATTACACCAGCAGTGACAGCAGCTTATTATGAAAGAGTCAAAACACAGGTTAAACACGTTTTCACGCCCTGCCTCAAAACACAGAGTTCACATGTTACAGTACAGAGGAAGAGTAGCCTGTATAATCCTGTTAACAGTTTCTAAGCTCCATTATTGACATTCTTCACATTCCAGCTCTTGAAATCCCCAGGCTGCACTGCTGCTGCTGTCTGCTGGTCAGTCCAATAAAAGGCCAATTTTATTTATAATATCACAAATTTGTCTCAAAAAGACTTGACAAACTACAGCACACCACACCCTCCACCCTCGCAGGTCACATCTGCAGCAACAAAGCTACATCTGAGAAGATTTAACTTCCACACGTCATTCTTCTAATTCATTACCAGCTCAAACAAGTTAACTGACTGATTAAAGTTCAGACATACAGGCTCATATTCAGAGTACACATGCGTATCAACCTCTGTCTCCACCTGCTTTTCCTGGAGCGTGCAGAGAGAATTCCTCTCCATATCAATCACTACGTGCTGATATTTGTGATGCATCACCGATAATGGCATTTCCACATGCTGCTTGGTATCTCTGTGCCGTTTAACAAAACTGAGGCTTTTTTTGCTACCACGTGAATTTAGAAAAGATAGTTTATGTGTGTGTGTGGGTTAGTATTAGTGATATGAAGAGGACAACTACTCACTAACATACAGACGGTGATACATGTGCAGACTGGATGACGACACAAAATAATCACAAAGAGAAACACAACACACAAACGCAAAATCCACTCACAAAAAGATAGATTGCAAAAATGACCTCAAAGGATCAGAAAAATAGATTACTAAGCAAAGATACACAACTACAAAGAGACAGACAAAGGCTACAAAGACAAAAATAAAACAAAGAGATGCAAAAGAACACAAAACAACAAATAAAGACACAAACTACTTCATAGATATGCACAATGACCACAAAGAAGCACAGAACAAACTACAGAGACACAAAAACTATACACACACAAAAACAACCAAGAAGAAAGTAAATAACAAATTACTACAGAGATACAACCACAAAGAGACTAAAACTACAATACAAGATACAAAACAAATCCACAAAGACAGAAAACTACTATAAAAAGATGCAAAGTAACCACAAAGAAACAGAAATTAATTACTGAAGAGACACGCAACCACAAAGACACAAATAATGACTACAAAGACAAAGAAAACAACAAAGACACAAAGACACAAAGACACATGGTCATTTTATCGCCTGTGCCCGTGAACACAGTTTGTCTCCCGTCCTGAATCTGGCTGATTGTTGTCGTAGTTTTTCAGTCAATGCGCTCAACTCAGTATGCTAACAGTGTTACATGGTTACCACGAGGCTCCAAAGTCTTCTTTATTGTTGATGTAGAGATTCATTTAGCTGCTTCCAAAGAAACACACACAACATGTGGAGACAAAGACAAGCACACACACAGTCAGCTGGGTTATCGTTCCCAAAAGTCAACTGGGAACACAGCTGACACACACATACACACACATACACACACACACACACACACACATACAGAATTAATTAAGTTTCTGTTGGCAGACTGAAGGTCAACTTGCGTTCTGCAGTCACAAATAACTCTAGTGTTTCATTATTTACTGCAGCTGAAGCTCAGGTTTAAAAATGCAGCTTCAACATCCAGACCAACAAACAAACCAGCTGCTAACACATACACACACACACACACACACACACACACACACACACACACACACACAGACCCTTACTAAACACTCCAAACACAGAACAAGCAAAGAAAAAGCTCCTCCTCATGAACCCTCAAACCTCAATGACCTGCAACCCATGGTGATCTCTGCAGCCTGTTCAAGCACCTTCTTAGCAACCCTTGAAACCTCTTCACGACTGCTTAAACCTCCCCAAGGAACCCTGAAACCTCTTTTATAACCCCTGGAACTCACTCTGATGCCTCTATGCCTCCTAAAGGAGCTCTGTAATCTGCTCATACGCCCTCCAGGATGCCTGGAACCTCTGGGTAAACCCATATAGATCTCTGCAGCCTGCTTAATGACTTCCTCAGTGTCCTAAAAACCTTTGGAACCTCTCATGAATCTCAACACACCCAAGGACCTTTAAAACCACCTGAACATAAGAACACTGGGTACCTCTTCAAGGACCATTGGAAGGACCATTGGAACCTCAAGGAATTCTACAACCCTTGTCATGCCCCGCAGAACTGCACACTTGGGAACCTTCAAGGACCACTTGAACTCCCCAGTCAACCTTGAAATCTCTTTCCAGGCTCTGAACACACTTAATGTCAATATCTACAGCTTTATTAAGCTGCTGGTAACCACCTCCTCCAGGATGCCTGGAACCTCTTCGACAACGCTAAGAACATCACAAGGATTTCAACCCACTTAAGGACACCTAGAACTTCTGCAAGGACCTCTACAGACCAAATTAAAGTCAACGCGAACTTGATTGGCTGGCAGCTCTGGGAGAACTGAACTGATAAACTGGAGCATGTAAGAGCACAACAGGAGTCCATCCGAAACAAAGCGAAGTCACACAAACACACACTCGAGGCACAGAAATCTCATAATCAAATTGTTGTCAAGACAAAGAGAGAGTGCAGTCAGCTGTTTTCACTTATAACTCACACACACACACACACACACACACACACACACACACACTGAGATAACCGTCTGAAAGCTGAGCTCAGCGTTTCCTCCCGTCTTTCATTCAGTTATTTATTCTTTCGTTCTTTCAGGAGCCTAAACTCTCATTTCAGCCAAGCGACCTGATTGGTCAGGAGATATGCCCAAACTCATAATTCACTCCATCACTCAGAACTCCCATGATGCTTAGCAACTTCTTTTTTGTTTTTTTCCACTGACAATCGAGCCAGAAGCAAAAGACAGTCAGTTATCCTGGTTCACGTTCCCGGCGTAAACCAAAATGTTCCAGGTTCCAGTTATAGAAATGAATTCATCCATTATGACGCTTTACATTCAGCACAATAATACATGAACATCACTGGTTATAAGCCTGGGTACTTGCTGCAGGTTCAGTAGCATCACAAACGCGTATTTTAAACGGTGATAATCAAGTCTAGTCCTGATAGCGCCCCTAGTCGCGGCTCGGTGGAATTCAGCCTTTAAGCACCGGGCAGACCGCTGTTTCAGTCAGACTGAAATCAAATCATGTTTCTAAAGATTTCACGTGTGGTTCATGCTCGTGGTGTCCTGTGTACAACTTCAAACAGACGATCTTTTTGTGTAACGCAGGAATTCAAAAGTTCTTCAGTTAGTGCCAAAGAAAAGGCTGATGATGAAACTAACACTTAAAACTAATACTGATTGTTTTGAGTCTTTTTCATGTGGCTGAAATAAGTTTTTTTTCTTTTTAAGTGTTTCTGCTGACCCTGTCCACTGCAGGTCATAGCAGAGCCATGTCTGCAGCTCCAGACGGGGGAGTGCTGGACCGCTCCGCTGTACACTGACTGCAAATAGTACTCATACAACACTTCAGAATACGCTAATGATCCTTCACATGAAGTGTTTCTGTTTGTCAGCTGATTTAAGGCTGAAAGGTCAAAGCCGTTTTCATCTTATATGTGATTATATAATATTTAACTTACTTCCAGTAAACTGAATAATAAAACAATATTTTAAATACATCTCCCAGGCGCTACATTTTTCTGACATTTTATAAACCAGTCAATCAGTTGCTTAATTAAGAAAATAATCTGTCCATGTCTGGGAGGTCGTCCAGCCCACAGTGAGGTCACACGAGCGAACAGCAGGAAATGAAGGTTTAATTTAAAAGAAATGTATCTGCTGTAACGTCCCTGTGATGATCTGACACAAACCAAACTGTGCTCCGATTTTAGTTTGAGCTCCACGATAATTCATCTAATCCATGACAGAACATAATCTGATTATTATTACAGCTTTATTTATTATAGCAATATTACTATAACATGACTGCAGGCCTGGAACTGATATTATATTCCTATGATATTAAAATGGAGGTGTTACCTGTATTTATAGTCACCTGGTGAGTTTGAAAGAATCTGATTATCTAATTATTGTTATAATATTCTACATAATGTTCCTTTAATACTCTTATTGTGGTCTGAACTGTATTAATGATGTATTTGTGGCGCTCTGCTGAACTCTGAGTTCATTTACTTTATTTTGCTCCTATGATATATATTTGTACATTTGTACAATATGTCTAATGAAGCCTGAACCTGCATTAATATTATTTCTGCAAATATGTAACACCATGATATCCTCACGGGAACGTAAAAGTGCGTTTTATGGGAATCCACATTTGATCTAAATCACTTCCTGGACTGACAAACTTCAAACAAATCAACACTTGAAATCATTTTCATAAACAGCTTTAAAATGGAAACTCAGTTTCTTCTGGAAGTCAACACGGTGGGAAAGTTCCGGGCAGTTTGAGCTGTAATTCCGCCGGTGTCACCCCGACTCCCGCTCCCTCCCTCCCCACACACGCCTCACCCCGGGCTCAGCCTTACCCTCTCCTGCCGGGGCTGGTGCAGCAGCAGCGGCCGAGCAGCAGCAGCAGCAGCGCCGCTTCGCCTCCGCAGAGCTTCATGTCTGCGGCAGATCTTTAATGAACCTCCTCAAAGTTTGTCTTCCTGTGATGGCTGAAGGTGCAAAGTTTCTCCATGAGCGGCGGAGTGAAGAAAACCCGTGTCCCAGCGCTGAGGCTGAATGACGGATCCTGCAAAGAAGTGCACACCTCCTCTGAGTCCACACCTCCTCCCTCTCCTTCTCTCCCTTCATTGACATGATAAATCCATTTATTCTACAGCACATTAACAATCACCAGACACAAATACTCTGCCTTTATTAACGCTTTAAAGTCACACACCACCAACTATTTCACAGGATTTTGGTGAAACTGGATCATATTTTATGGAGAAAATGTTTTCTGGTTTTCTTTCCTCTGATGTCCTCCGGTTCGCCAACTCTCTGTGATTTACAGAGTTTATGATGGACAGTGAAGTAAACTGCTGACAGCTGTAGCTGCTGGGTAGCTCATGTTAGCTCAGTTTGTTAGCTGCTGTTAGCTCCATGTTAGCTCAGTTTGTTAGCTGCCAGCAGCTCATGTTAGCTCTCATTTGTTAGCCAGACTGTGAGCTCAGAGCAACTAAGTGGAGTGTTAGTGTTTGTACCACAGAGGTTTGGACCACTGTGAAGAAGAAGAAGAAGAAGAAGAAGAAGAAGAAGAAGAAGAAGAAGAAGAAGAGGTTTTCAGGCCCAGCAGTCAGCAGCTTCTATGGACATAATGTCAGAGGAGCAGAGAGGAAGAGGACGCTGACGGAGGTGCCAAGAAGAGAAAAGAGAGAGTGAGCGAGCAAGAAGCCGCTGGACAAGAGTAAATCTGGGACTGACTTTAGTGGTTGGTGAGAGCTTGGTGAAAGGTGTTGGCTGAAAGACAGACAGCTGGGCTGACTGTTGCTGGACTAGTCAGTAATATTAGCTGCTGCTGTGTCTGCTGCTGGTGACCTGGTTGATGTTTGGCTGTTAGCAAAGTTGTCAACTCGCTAGTTTCTGATCAAAAGTAATGTAATCAGAGTAAATACTCGAGTACAGCTGTAGTCATGGTTACCACAGAGGGATCACACTCTGACACTATCAATTTCTATAAAATGTTGCTTTAACACAGATCAGATTTTTAAGATGTAATCAATATAAATGTAATCGTAGTAATCAATGACAATGTAACTTTAATCTAATTACAAATGAAATGATTGTGGTCAATATATTTAATTAACGATCAGCCTAACACTGCTGATAATCTCATCAACAGGACTTTATTGGTGTGACCTTTCATTTTCCACTGAATGATGTTTTATAGAAATCTGATCTTCAAACCTGTCGCTTCTCCTGCTGTCCAAAACGACACGACAGCAAACGGAACAAAAGCTGAGTGCTAATGATAATAATACAGCTGGACACAAACAGAGGACACGCATTTAAGAGACAAAGAAACCAACACCGATCCACCTGAGCAGACGCATCAACGCCAGAAACCTTCAGCAACATCATGTTATATGACCAAATACATGGAGCTGTTAGACTGCCCGCACGCAGGCGTGGTGCCAATAATGACGGTAAAGCACACCGAATGTAATATTGCTTACAGCAGTGAAACATTATAACTCAAACGCATGCACAGACTTGTGAGACTCAACAACTCATGCACATCACAAAGTCCAGCATTCATTCAGGTGAAATGAATGTAAAAATATAAAGAGTTCATGCTGCAGTGATTTTATATTCCCAATCTGAATAGGAAACGACATTTCATGATACACCTGTCTTTTTAATAAGTGGAAATGATCTGTCACATGTTGGTCAGTGTTCAGTTGTTCCACGGTTGAGAGACGGACATTAAAGTATCCGCTCTGTAACTAATTTAAGAGTAAGCAATGTTCCAATAATATTCATTTATTAATTAATTAATTTGTTTTTTTGAGATTTCTTCTGCAACATTTCACTTTCTCTTCTCTTGTTTCTTCTTATTTTTTGTCTCTCTAAACTGACACATCGACTACTTCACAGGCTTCATTCACCTCATTTGATTTATTTGTCATGTACTTCTTGTCCTCGCTCTTGGCTTTATTCAACATGCTAATGGGGTCACTGATTTCACTGGCGCATTGGCTTTCTGCATTCAATTAATAACTGCCTCTGCTTTGTGTGTTTTTCTTGTTTACTTAAAGTCCTTCCTCGCTCGCCTTGCTTAACAAAGCGCCTGCAGCAGCAGAAAGCCCTTTAATGGATTTCCTACCATTTGTCCCACAACATCTGACTTGAAACACATGGAACACAGATCACATGTGGGTGAGACTGAGCTCAGGTGAAGCTTACACTGACTCTGTTCACCTGGTGACCACGGTGACCTGTCACAAACATCATTTATATAGATGTCTGTTTCATCGCTCACGGATGATAAATGCTTATTTTCATTTGTGGTCAGGCATATGAGACAAAGAACATGTGAGGATTTTATTGAAAGCTAAACACACACACACACAATAACAAAGCAGCTTGAATTCCTGGTCTAAGAACCACATCAGTGTGACAGTTACAGTGTCTCAACATGCCTTCTTCAACAACAACCACTCAACAACCTCACACACACAGACACACACACACACACACACACACACACACTCTATCTGTGTTATCTGCTAAAAAAATACCTGAATCTATGTGAGAACAGAGGAGCAGCATGCAGTTAATTTGTGGTTCATTGGAACGTTTCTTCCAGAACCCTCTGATCTCTGTGGATGGATTCTCTTATTTTTGTTTTAGTTTTTGCTTTGTTTTTGGATTTTTTGTCAGTTTTCTGATGGTTGAGCATGTTTGTAATATATTCACTCACACCTGATCCCTAACAAGTCAGTTTTATTGATTATTATCACCTTCCCTTCCTTTCCTTCCTTCCTTCCTTCCTTCCTTCCTTCTTCCTTCCTTTGTCCGTGTTTTCCTCTTTCGTCACGTTAAGCTCTAATTTTGATCAGGATTAAAGACGACAGGTTTTTTCCTGTTTTCAGCTGCTGTACATGTCATGTGTTTGCAGGTGGTATCATGTTAATCGACTGAGAGCCAGTGGAAAAAATAGAGTGCAGGTGGGAGGAGGTGAGCTGCAGAGAAACACGGGAAATGAAGAGGAGGAAGAAAACACATTGGAAAACAGGCCAGAAAGATTTTTCTACATAATAATGGAATTTATTTTAAGTCGGATCAAGTGTTTCCCTTTGACTCTTTTATTGACTTTTATTGATTATTTATTTATTATTACTTATATTTCCTTTTATTCTTGGATAAGTTACTTATTTCTGTTGTTGACCCTGACGCATTTGTTTGTATTTCTTGGATTTGGTTTGATTCTTGATGTGATTTTTGTTCTTTGTGTTTATTGTAGAAAGTCAGCCCAGCTCGGCGCCTGTCTGTCAGCCTTTATTTCACCAAGCTCACCAACCACTAAAAAGTCAGTCCCAGATTTACTCTTGTCCGGCGGCTTGCTCGCTTCACTCTCTCCTCTTTCTCTTCTTAGCTTCCTCCTGTCACGCCCTTTGCTCTCTTCTCCTCTGCCATTATGTCCATAGAAGCTGCTGACTGCTGGGCCTGATCTTCTTCTTCTTCTTCTTCTTCTTCTTCTTCTTCTTCTTCTTCTTCTTCTTCTTCTTCCCGGTGGTCCAAACCTCCTGTGGTACAAACACTAACACTCCCTTGGTGCTCTGAGCTAACAGCCCAGCTAACAAACTGAGCTAACATGAGCTAACAGCAGCTAACAAACTGTGCTAACATGAGCTAACAGCAGCTACAGCTGTCAGCAGTTTACTTCACTGTCCATCATAAACTCTGTAATTCACAGAGAGTTGAGGCGGAGCAGCCGGAGGACATCAGAGGGAAAACCAGAAAACATTTTCTCCATAAAATATGTATGTATGTATAATGACTATGTATAGTTGATGATCTGAGTCTAGATGTTTTATACTGTTGTTATTTTACAGGCCTGTAATTTCTGAATTATTTCCTCTGTAGGTTGCAGCAAGTCTGCTGAACACGCAAACATCAGAACTGAACATAAATGAAGAATGAAGTCAGTCATAAATATTGAATGAATGAATTTTTACTGGTGCTCTTTCAAGGTAACTTGTGATTCCGCTCAACTTCACTTTTCTACAAGCTGATTTTCATTTCAAGGAGAGTTTAACCTCAGAACACTGAGAGAGAGGAAGAGGAGGAGGAGGAGGAGGAGGAGGAGGAGGAAGAAGAGGAGGAGGAGGAGGAAGAAGAGAAAACAAAGGAAGAGGAGTCAAGATTAGGAATGAGGGAGGAGAGACGAGAGTCAACTAATGAGCCCAGATGGCTTATCAAAACACCGAGACCTGAGGATGTGGATTAAATATACTGTGTGTGTGTGTGTGTGTGTGTGTGTGTGTGTGTGAGTGTTCTCAGGCTCATCATTTAAATTATGAAATAAATTAAATCAGTGTTTCCTTGTTCACAACATGCCAGATTTATGTCCAGAGGTGAGCACAGCACAGATCAGCTGGAGCTGTTACAGCTGTTCATTGGTTCATACTGTGAGTCTAAAGAAACTGCAGTTCCTCTAACGTCCACTTGAGGCTGGCTCTCATTCAATTCACTTCAAGTTTATTTGTACCTGTTCATGACAACTGTACTGAGGGTGAATTTATATACAACTCACCTGTTCACATTATATTAAGGCTTAAAGTTATGCAGGATTAAGAGCGTGGACGCTTTGATTGACAGGTGGGTGTGGTCACAGGTGTCTTCATTCAGCCCGCCTCAGTAAATTATATCATAATTCACATTCACATAATTTGATTTATTGTTTTTGTCTGCCTGACTTCCACAGAAAATAATATAAAGTCATAGTTCACGTTTAATTTAAATATTATGACAGATCGCATGTATTGAATTTTAGTTTTGGGACTCTGATTTTGATCGAATCGTGTCCCCTGTGGGCTCCTGTACATCAGGATAGCAGTGTGGATGGGTGGGTGGAGCAGTTCTTCCCTCTCCTCCCTCTGAGCTGCAGGTAGGCAGCGCCTCCTTCTGGCTGCAGCCTGTCAGTAACAGCTACATGCACAGATTTCATTTAATGCCATGCACAGAGTCCAGAGCAGCGAAGCAACTATCAGTGAACCTCCACCACGTCTGACTGCAGGGACCAGGTTCTTTTCTTTGAAGGCCTCATTTTGTGTTCTGAAAACAGAATGAGGCGAGTTTGGCTTCCTCTGGTAAGTTTCAGCAGTCAGCTTGTCTGATGTGAGATTTTGAAAGGTGCCAATAACTTTGTCATTTCTGGAGTTTTGTTTGGAGTATTTTGCTTTTCATTGTTCCAATGCAGATAAAAGCATTCATTCATTCATTCATTCATTCATTCATTCATTCATTCATTCATTCATTCATTCATTCATTCATTCATCACCTGCAGCATCGACTGCTGTAATGCTCGACAGTTCCTATAAAACTCAGCTGCTCATCAGACAGAGCACACTCTGTCTGCTTTAAAGTCTCTGCAGTGGCTGCAGTGAGCTTCAGAATCGATTCTAAGATTCTTTTATCGGTTATAAACTCTTTAATGTTCTTCAGCCTTCGTATCTGATTTACTTTTAACCTTTGACCCTCGACCCCCCTCAGGTCTTTTAATCAAACCAGAAGTCACAATGAAAACTCACTAATTTATTATTATACTTTGCTTTTATTCTGTTTTAAGTATTTCTACATTTTAATGGGTTTTATTGTAATTTTTATTATTTATTCATGTTTAACCTGCCCACTGTGTCCTCATGCATGACGATGACATATATAGTTTTTGTATAGATGTTTAACACAGTTCTATATTTATTTTTGAATTTGAATTTGTATTGATCATGTAGTTTAATGTGTCCGACATGCAGACTTCATTCACTCCTGTCAGCCTCAGCTGAGCTTTCATTTGATTTTTATTCTTCTGTGAAAAACATGAAACACTCAGTCAACATGCATGGAGCCTCTGTGTGTGTGTGTGTGTGTGTGTGTGTGTGTGTGTGTGTGTGTGTGTGTGTGTGTCTGTGGGAGTGGTCTTCTGCTGGTCACGTGGTTCGAGCCTTTGTTGATGTGATTCAGTGGAGAAAGAGGAGGACAAAAAAAAAAAAGAAGTCCTGGTCCGACCGAACGACCCGCCGCATCCCGTCCATCCTCCCCGGCGCACACTCACTCCGCTTCGGCCTGGATGCTGCTCGAATCCCCCTCGGGTCTCCACCACCTGGATCTTTCTCTCCGCGGAGCGTTCCGCGGTTCTCCCCGCCCGGTTTGAGTGCAGCAGCGGCGGCGGTGGTGGCGGGGCTGGGGGATGGAGGCTCAGTCCGGGCTGTGAGCGAGACTGGTTTTAGGGGGGTGGTGGAGGTGTGGGGGTCGGTGTGTGTGTGAGTGTGTGTGAGCCCCGGGCCCTGCTTTGCTTTGTTATCCTGGGCTCCGTTCTGCAGCTTTTCTCGCCGTGTTTCTCGGCGGTTTGTCCGTTGGAGCGTGCAGCGTCCCCCCGAGAGACCCGCAGAGCTCCAGGACAGAGCATGGACAACATTTGGACCTGAAGCTGCTCCTTCTTCTTCGTCTTTTTTCAGTTTTTGAAGGACAAATCCAGAAAAACAGATTTCCTCTGTGTTTTCATCTCTTTGTTTACCTCCATCTATCCGCACAGAGCCTCCATCTCTGGGTTTATCTCCATTTCTCTGCTCAGACCTCCTCCACCTCTCTGTCTCCCCCCCTTCACCTCCATTTATCTCCATCTATCTTTTATCTCTGTCCTCCCTCCCTCCCTCCCTCCCTCCCCCATCATGGCCCCAGTGTGCCGGTTCTCTTGGTTCTGCTGCCTGCTGGTTCTGCTGGTTCTCCCCGCCGTCCGGAGCTCGTTCCCCCGCAGCGGAGGCAGCAGCGGCGGCAGTAGCACGGACTGCGGCCCCGGGAAGGCCGCCGACTGCCCAGGTGAGACCCATAACATCCTGTTTACACCTGAACACGTCACAGCTCACCTCAGGCTGGTTCAGTGTGGTGGTGGGGGTGGTTGGGTGGGGGTTCACTTCATGTTGGAGGTTTGAGGATGTGGAGGAGGTCAGAGGTCACAGCCTCTCTTATTGGTTGTGTCACATGATCCAGCTGTTGTCAGTGACACATCTTTCTGTTGTCATGACGACCACAGCAGGATAAAAGAGATCTGATGGAGGCCGGTGATTGATACCTTCCATCAGATCAAGAGGTCGTCATGACAACAGACACATGAAGTCAATAAAAAGTGATGTGAGACCGTAATGAGTCGCAGGTTTAACCTGCAGCAGCAGCCATGTTGCTCACTGTGTGTGTGTGTGTGTGTGTGTGTGTGTGTGTGACCACTCCTCACTTTAACTGGGCTCTATTTTCGGGTTAATTACAGGGTGGAGGAACAGGGCGAGGTTAAAGTGAAGGAGCACCCTGTGTGTGTGTGTGTGTGTGTGTGTGTGTGTGTGTGTGTGTGTGTTCAGCCTATATGTTGAAGTTGCTCATGGACACATCAAACAGTGGAACCACACTGGGGTGTAAACTTTTAACGGATGGGCCTGGTGCCTTCTGAACGTTCTTCGTGTACAGACGTGCATCGAGGCCTGATGCGTGTCGTTGTTGCAGGACGACGGCAGCAGTGTTTCTCCTCGTCACATTTCAGGTGATCTCCTCATCAGGAGTTAAGTTGAATGAGGTGCGTCGTGCTCGTTCAGAGATTTAAGAAAAATCTGGAGCGGTCTCTGAACCACTCGTTGTCTGATTGGTTGAATAAGTCCCCAAATTTGTCAGTCCCAGATTTACTCTTGTCCGGCGGCTTCTTGCTCGCTCACTCTCTCCTTTTCTCTTCTTAGCTTCCTCCGTCAGCGTCCTCTTCACTCTCTGCTCCTCTGCCATTATGTCCATAGAAGCTGCTGACTGCTGGACCTGTGAACCTCTTTTTCATGGTCGTCCAGAACGCCTGTGGTACAAACACTAACACTCCCCCGGTGCTCTGAGCTCACAGTCCAGGCAGCTGGCTAACAAACTGAGCTAACATGAGCTAACAGCAGCTACAGTTGTCAGCAGTTTACTTCACTGTCCATCAGGAAACTCTGTAAATCACAGAGATGTAGCAGAAATGATCTTGGGGTAGAAATGTTACTCATTGCGGCTCTAAAGCCGCCACATCGAGGGGTATGTCCGCATACTTTTGGCCGCGTTGTGTAACTACAGTTGCTCTGGATGTAGGTTGAGAAGAGAAAAACAAGGAGAGAGATAATGAAGGCAGCAGAGCGTGAGAGGGCGAGCGAGAGAGAGAGAAGGTTAGTCAACGTTCGCCTGGATGATCTTCAGCTCTTCAGTTTGAGGTCGAGCTTCTTCACTCAGCGCTCTTTGTTGCTGACCGGCTTCAGATCGGCTTCAGTGCACTTCACTGCTCCTGATGCATCTCTGAATACTCCCTCATCTATATATTCATATATATGCGTTCATTCTGCGACAGTTGAATATGAGATGTTGCAGTTGTGTAGTCGTGTCACATGTTTGAATCAGAGACTTTATTACAGCCAGTTGGAGGCGTTTGATGGACCTGAGGTCGTTTCAGTGTGAAGGTCTCTTTTCTCTAACTCACTTTCATACGTTCTAATTTGCTTATTTAAAAGTGTCAGAGCTGCGACGTTCACGCAGTGAGCAGCATTTTCGCCTCATGTTACTTCATCTCATCGTGTCATACTTTGTGTAAATGGATCAAAAACAACAACTTCATGATGTCGTTTTAAACTTTTGAAATGTCACAAATCAAGGCCATGCTGATGCAGGTCATAGTCAAGTATACCCGGCTACAGGTGGAAGTCGACACCTCCGTCGCTCGCTGCTGCACACAGGTTGAGAAGTACAGAGGGTGGACTGGTAGCTGCCAGTTTGAGCTAATCTGTCTGTCAGCAGGCACGATATTTCCCGGCAAATGAAGGTTGGATTAACGCAGTTATTTATCGTCTAAATGACTGAAACAAACCTTTCTCCTCATGTTGTCTCCACCCTCTGCTTGTTTGTGCAAAGCGATAACGTTACTTGCCACACCGTGCACGTCATTAGCATCACAGCTTTTTCCCCTTCCCAAATCCAATCCGAGCTTTTAGCTCCTTTTTGACCACAGAAATGTTCTCAAGACTTCAAGAACCTTTTTAGGAACTTTACCTGCATTCAAGAGTTTCCGGTTTGGTTCTGAACCACTCCAAAGTTCCTGCTCCCAGAAGAAGATTTAATGGTCCACGCGGGAACAGTCATTGTTGAGTTTGCAGCCCTGTGATGATCGGAGGCTGTCAGACTAACTTCTTGTCAACAAAGAACAAAATGTAACTTCATGAAGTTCAATGTGTTTTTTTTTGGTTGTTTTTTTCAAGCAGCTCATTGGTTGCAGAGCGGCGTCTTTCCAGCGTGCATTCATACATCACAGTCGTACAGCACTTCAGTCATCTTCAGTTTCATCTAAACGAAGCCACACAGTCACTTCTCCATGTACTTTCAGCCCTCTCTGGCCTGGTGGCTCTGTGTTCAGTGCCTGACTCATTTATTTTCACGGTCTCAAGCTGTGACAGTCATCGACATATCATGCTCACGTTTCACAAACAGCTGTATCACGGTTGTGGTTTGTGTTGTCGGTGTGTAAATGGAGGCTTTACTCACTATAACTCCCTACAGAGCCCGCATGACGGGGTCTCTGCAGACCTGTCTGCCTCCGTAAACAAGCTGTAATTGGTTGGTGATGCAACCAATGGCTGTCAGATGAGAAGTTGGTAACTATAGCAACCAGACATTATTAAAAAAAAGCAATGGTTTGTGTGTCAGGTGGAGGTTTGTGTGTCAGGTGGAGGTTTGTGTGTCAGGTGGAGGTTTGTGTGTCAGGAGTTGTTGAAAGCTTCTGGGGGATGTTTGAAATTCTCCAGAGGAAAACAGGAAGATGAAGATCTGCAGACAGAACGAGACCTGACAGATTTTTATCATCACTGACCCAGTTTGCAGTTTAAAGCGACATCATCTTAGCAGCAGCTAATATTACGTACTGAGCTAACATGAGCTAACAGCGGCTACAGTTGGCAGCAGTTTACTTCACTGTCCATCAAAATCCTGCGTCTGTTTTAAGTTTCATTTTTTGCCTTCAGGTCGACGTTGGTTGATTTCTATTAATTGAAAGTGCAGAAACTTTAAATGTGTCACGTTTAGACCTCGTTAGGGTGCGTTCACACCTGTATCGGTTCATTTTCGTTCACACCTGTATCGGTTCACACTTTCTGGCAGTGTCACTGATTGGACAGTTTTGGCTGTTCTCATCCTGCTTCATGTTTTTGAACTGGAATGAAACTTGAAAGTCAAATTTCCTTTTTAAGAAGACGCGTCACATAATCCTTGTTGTGACGGCCTTTCTTCAGGCGATCCGAGGGATGCTGGGTGGGAGCACAGTGTTTCTGTTATTTTGTCCACCCCCACAGTGGGCTCTGTGTGTCAGCAGGCTGCTCCGGCTGGCTCAGCATACTGAGGTATTTACTAATTACAGAGGAGGCGGGGGTCACGACCCCTGTAATTACCAGCTCTAATTGGCTATCTTGTGGATTTTCAACCAATCAGCTGCCATCAGGAAATTACCACCCTGGATAATAGTGTGTGTGTGTTCCCACAGTATGTATGAGTGTATCCTGTGGTCTGGATGTTGGTTCTTTAGTGTCCGGGCTGAGAGTTTCTCTGATTCGGCGCCACCATGAGGTCGTTTCATGACAGGATGTCTCTGCCTCTCTGCTGCACTTTAACGTTGATGCTTTGTGACATTTTTTATTCTGTCCTCATCGAGTGCTCCGTTATCAGACTGGACAGATAGCTAACAGAGTCCTGTAAAGACCTCGAGGCTGGGAGTGTTTGTCACTCTTTCATTCCAGCCCGATGGAACAAACAATAAAAGAGAGACAGCGTTACATAAATATAATCCAGGTTTTCTATACTACTACACCACAAACACGATGATTTTCATGACGAGTTTCAGACGCTTTGAAAGATTTTGTTCATTGAAAGTTACATAAAGTCACTTCACTTGGAAAGTCGAGTAAGAGTTAGACCGACATCGAACAACGGCAAAATGTCTTTCCAAAAACAAACGTTCCTCGGAGCTTCTGCCACGTTGCTGCTCTGATGGTTCTCCTCCTGTGATGGTTCTCCTCCTGTGGTGGTTCTCCTCCTGTGATGGTTCTCCTCCTGTGATGGTTCTCCTCCTGTGGTGGTTCTCCTCCTGTGATGGTTCTCCTCCTGTGGTGGTTCTCCTCCTGTGATGGTTCTCCTCCTGTGATGGTTCTCCTCCTGTGATGGTTCTCCTCCTGTGATGGTTCTCCTCCTGTGATCGCATTCTTCTTCTGCGACTGGCTTTCTTGGATGTTTCTGTTCTGTTCATGTGTTTTCTAGTTTAACTCTGATTAAGACACATACATGTCGGAGAAAATCGAATTCCAATCGCATTATCTGGGTGTCTTAATCAGAGTTGGAGAACTCTGATGTTAGTCGGACTGATGCGTTTACATGCTTCAGTTGTCCAGTTATAGTCGGATTAAATAATTTGTTTTTTTAAAGTGTCGTGTAAACGTACGATGAGTTTTTCACCAGTTTTCAGGATTTTGTGGGCGGTCCTTAAAGGGCGGCTCGATGACACGCTGAGGCCGCTGAGCAGAGAGACAGAGATGAATCATCTCAGCTCAGAGTGTTTCAGAGTTAGTCATGTCATTTTCTCAAAATGGCCGCTCGGACATGAGTGGGCGTGGCTTCAGCACTTTGAGAGGACACGCCCCCACAGTCCTGGAGCTGAGAACTCATTTTTACCTGATTTTGACACCTGATTTCATAAACATGATATTTTTAATCATTTAAATTAACTTTCTTCTTCAGTCTGACAAACTCAAAACTCACATTTGTTTTCTTACACTGACTTCAAAGACATGAAGATTCTCTGCTATAAGGAGTGTTTAGTCTGATTTCTGGATGTTTATTTGCGATCAGAGATGATGATATTGATGATTGATGATTGTGACGTGATGCTGGTGATGAACACTTTATTTATTTTCTTTCAGATCTGTCAGAGAAGAAGAGCGACCTGCGTGTGTGTGACGCCGGGACGTGCCGCTTCGGAGGAACCTGCCGCGAGAACGGAGCCGACATCAAGTGTGTGTGCCAGTTCCATGTGAGTCTCACACACACACACACACACACACAGAGTTGTGTGTGTGTGGTGGCTTTATCTCTTTTTCTTCTTCTTCTTTCCCAGATTGCAGCTGGGTGGAGCGTTCTACCTTCACTGACTTTAAATAAATTCAACACTCATTCTTCTGATGTCATTGTGTGTGTTTCAGTGTCACAAGAAGTACGTCCCCGTGTGCGGCTCCAACGGCGACACGTACCAGAACGAGTGTTTCCTGAGGAGAGCCGCCTGCAAGAAACAGAGAGCCATCACCATCCTGTCAGAGGGACCCTGTTACCACGGTAACACACACACACACACACACACACACACACACACACGTGTTGGGTGATGACTTTACAATGAAACACCTCCACATGGTGGACAGTTTGACTGCGTGCAGTGAAACATGACTTTGTCCTCCAGTGTCTGTCCCGCACAGAGGACAGATGGACATCAGGTCTGACCTCACGGAGACGTTAATGTTCATGTTTAGTTCGACTGCACGATGATTTTGGAGGATTGTAGTTCGTGCTGCCGCTCAACATGTCTGACATGTCTTCTACTACTTCCTGTCCTAAATGTGTCTTTGTCTCTCTGTCAGACGGTGGCTCAGGATCCGGTGATGGAGGTAAACAACATATTTTACACTTCCACACTTTGTTTGTTTTAAAGGGGCAGTGTTCACCTCAAACCATCGACACATTCAGATCTAATAAATAATGCCAAGTGGTCACAATATTCAGTTATATTAATATTGCGGCGTGAATCTAACGCGGACTCTAAGATGATCTACAGAGACTCAGCAGTTCTTCTTCCTTTCCCTATGAAGTCTTATCATGGAGCTCCAGTAACAGTGGACAGCTCCGGATCAGACCAGAATCTGGGTCGACTCCGGGTGTCTGTTCCTCCAGGAGCTCGGGGTCTGTCCTCTGCAGCTCCCCCAGCCTCAGCAGCTGTCTGTGGGCTGACAGCAGCAGCCCTGCCCCACTCTGTCACATCCTGTTCATGTTTGAATCTTTAAACATTCGTCAGCCAAATCTTACGTATCGCTCCTTTAAGGCAACAGTTTGACGATCAATAATAACATTCACTGATCAGGATAAATGGAATGATCGATAAAGGAAGAGGCCGTGATGTTTTGTGTCTGTGCAGACGATGAGGGCTCTGGTCGCGGCAAGAAGGCCTCGAAATGTGGAAACTGCAAGTTTGGAGCCGAGTGTGACGAAGACTCTGAGGATATGCTGTGAGTACAAACACACACACACACACACATGTGCAAAAAATGTAACAGGAGTGTACCTTTCAAAATAAAAGTCTATCCACATATGAATATATGATGATAACAACACGCCAATGCTACACAATGGACCTAATGAGTGTTTACTGTGTGTGTGTGTGTGTGTGTGTGTGTCCGTCCAGCTGCATGTGTAACATCGTGTGTAACGGCCACAATGACAACCCCGTGTGCGGCAGCGACGGCGTCACCTACGACACGCCATGCCACGTCCGAGAGGCGTCCTGCCTCAAACAGCTGAAGATCGACATCAGACACGTCGGGCGTTGCCAAGGTAACAAAGAAAATACAACACAACCGAGTGATAAACAGGAAAAAGAGAGGAGAGGAGAGACGACGAGGAACTGAAGGAGGAGAGAGGAGAGGAGAGATGGTGGAGAGGGGAGAGGAGAGGGTAGATATTGACTGCTAGAAGAAAACGGGGAAGAAGGGAAGGAGGAGTTGAGGAGAACAGATGAGGGAAAAAAGGAAAGAGGAGAAGGAACGTTTGAGGAGGAAAGAAGTGCATGCACCAAACAAAAAGGAAACGATGAGAAAGGTGAAAGAAGAAAGAATAAGAGGAAAATAATGAGACTGAAAGCAGAGTCAAGGAAAAGACAGAAGGAAGAAGGAAAGGAAACAAAGGACAGATGGATAAAAGAAAATGGGATGTGAGGAGAGATGAAGGGTGAGAAGAAAGATGATGAAAAGGACGCCTGCTGTTTTTCAGCTCATCCATATTGAATGATGACCTGACCCCAATACACACACACACTCACACACACACACACCCACACACACACACACACACACGTTCAGTCCTCTGTGACCATCAGCAGACTGACTGTAGTGTGGAGCGCTGAAAGGTTTTCTACTACAACATCAGAATCAGATTTACTGACGTGACGTAGTGTTAAAAAACATAAACAATATAAATATATAGAACATGGAGGAGCTGTTGTGCCAGTATATGAGCAGCCATGAGAGTTCATTGTAAAAAACTGACTCACTTATTCTGAGTTTAAAAGTCAGAAATCTGATTTTAAAGTGTTTTGAAAGTAATAGATTACTTTACTGAAGTGATAAACTGTGAGTGTGTGTGTGTGTGTGTAATAGAGAAATACCTCCACCATCATTAGCAGCACATTTCTGGTGATGTAGCTTCTGCAGCAGAGGCATGTCTGTATTCTGTAGCGTCTCTGGTCACGTTACATTAACGGAGCCTCTCGCTGTTGGACGGTGACACTTTGTCCTCAGTGATTTGGTTTCAGTGCATCATCGACATGCAGCGTTTTTATTCTGTGACGATGTGAAATTGGAGTTTTCAGTAAGAAAAGTGTCACAGTTCCACGTCACCGTTCTGCCCAATAACACTCTTCTTCTTTCTCTCCTTCTTCTGTGGTTTCAGATAAAAGCAGGAAGGACGACAGCATCAAGTCCAAACCAGACGTCTACGGTAAGACCCCCACCCCCCCTTTTTACAGTGTATCCCTGAAACAGCCAATCAGAAACCAGAGATTTTCTTCTTCTTTATTTATTCATGTTTTTTTTTCAGCGGTGTCTAAGCCTGGCGAGGGGGAGGGCTTTGTGGACAGCCCCGCCCCCTGTCCTGATGACTACGCCCAGTTCTGTGAAAACGGCCAGTGTGAGATGAGACACAACCTGCCCACCTGCAGGTAACACCTACCTGTCTGTCTGTCTGTCTGTCTGTCTGTACTCACTTCTTTAAAGGGCTCCAAATGAAAGGTCAGATTAATACTCTGTGTGTGTGTGTGTGTGTCAGGTGTGAGGCGGCGTACGGTGGTCCTCAGTGTGATCAGCTTCTGGACTTTAACATCCTGTATGTGGTGCCCAGCGGTCAGAAGCTGCACTACGTCCTCATCGCCGCCATCATCGGAGCTGTTCAGATCGCCGTCATCGTAGCTGTGGTCATGTGCTTCACCAGGTACTTCATTACTACTACTACTACTACTACTACTATGACTACTACAACTACTGCTGCTGCTACTTTCTAGGTTCACAAGGTGCTACAGCATTTCCACATTTTAACTGCAAACACTGATGGATCCTTAATAAATAAACGTAGATCTGATTTTATCTGCACACACAGAAACATTGTTGGCAACAAAATGTGACTTCAGGTGTAAAATGTGATTTATTGTTACAATTTAAGTTAATGAAGGTCGACAGTACGACAGTTTACATCATGTGATGAACTTATAACCTGCTACGCCTCCTCCTCTCGGGCGCTAACGTTTCCGGATGGTGTTATTAATGGTGTGTCGTCGTGTCCTGCAGGAGATGCAACAAGACGAAGCGTGGGCGGAGGCAGAAGCAGCATCTCGGTCACTTCCCGTCAGGAACATCCTCCAGGATGATGTAGCTGCTCGTCTTTTTCTTCTCTCTCTCGTTTTTATGAAATACAAGAAGTCTAAATTTTTCGTACCACACAGACAGACTGCATTTTTGATATCTCGACTTTTTGGTGCCTCTTTTTCCCCCTTTTTTAGAATAATTTTTGAATTCCTTCAGGGGCCTTATTTTTAAGATTTTCCTCCATGTTCTATTTTTTTTTTTACTTTTTTTTTTCTGTCTGGACGCTGCAGATGATTTTGTGTTTTCCATCAGGCAGAGCGGAGACGTACAGTTTGGTTTGTGTGTCGTGATGCTGCCGTCCTCTCAGACTCTGACACGCTGTGGATCCTCGGCAGGAAACTCCAAACATTATTTATCTGATTGTATCATCACTTTGGACCGTCCTCATGAAAACTGGAAAAACAGATTGTCTTTTTTTTTTAACCCGTGAGACGCAGTGTGTGTTTTAAATATTAACAAAAGCTCTAGAAAAAAGTCAAACGTTTACTTCCTCCTCTTTTGTGCTTCTTGATCCCGTTTACTTTGTGTTATAAACGCTGTCATACTCCAGGGGGCGCTCTGTACCAGGACTACAGGATTATCAGGGACCACTGAAGCCCTCTAAAGTAAGCTCGTGTGATGGTTTGTTTTCTGTGTCTGCGTCTCACTGGGTTAAAAATAACCTTTCATGTAAGTCAGATGAATTTTATTTGACCTTTATTTTTTGTATTTGTTACGATGAGACGCACCTAAAAAACCAAAATGCTGTTTTTTCTACTGCTTAAAAAGGTACAGGCTGACATGTACAGGTTAGAATTATTTTATTGCTTAATTTCAGATGACGCCATTCCGGAAATGGATTCCAACTTTTGTTTTTTGTGTGTGTGTTTTGACAAGCTGATGATAATTTAAATAACTCTGTTTTTTGGTCGAGTTTCTTCTTTATATATATAAAGTGTCCATGTTGTTTGTTTAATTGTGGTAGAAGGAGTAGACTCAATAAGCTGGGAGGTTCCCTGAAGGCTTGCTGCACTGAGATCAGATTTGTTTGACTCTATGAAGCAGTCGTGAAGCTGTGGTCTCGGTCACGCGATGCCTGTGGGAATCCAGCCTGATTTTACCGTAGATGTTGCGTACTGCATGAACCAGTGAAGTTGTTGTTTAGACTGTGTTGTAGTTGAAGTAGAATTAAATTATGATGTTTGAAACCACGTGTCATCGCTTCGATCTGTTCACTCAATTTTTCTCTCCTACTGACAGCAGATTTGATGATTATGTAATGTAATATGTGTTTCACCATAAATTAACATTTTATGTCACGTTGATGCTACACTGACCTGTAATAAAGTCAATGGTGTCTCTGGTTTTTCCTCTGAAAAAAGTCAAGATTCTGAGAAAACAGAAAAATTTAGAAAAGGTCAGATTTATGGTTAAGAAAAAAAAAAGTCAGATTCCGGAGGAAAAAAGTGTTAAATTTCAGTCAGATTTCTGAGAAAAAAAAAGGTCCAAATTATGAGAAAAAAAGTCAAAATTCTGGGGAAAAAGTCAAAATTTGGAAAAAAAAAAAAAAAATTATTCTGGGGAAAAAAAGATTTTTTTGAGAAAAAGTCAGATTTCTGAAAAAAAAATCTAAATTCTGGGGGCCAAAAATCCAAAATTCTGAGGAAAAAAAGTCAAAATTTTGAGAAAAAAGTCAGATTCTGGAAAAAAAAAAAAAAAAGCTCAAAATTCTGGGGAAAAAAATTAATTCTGGGGAAAAAAAACTTTGAAAAAAAGTCAGATTTCTGGGAGAAAAAAATCAAATTTTGAGAAAAAAGGTTAAATTCAGAGAAGTCAAATTTTGAGAGAAAAAAGTATAAGATTCTGAGAAAAAAAGTCAGAAACTTTTGTGGGGAAAATTCAAATTTTGAGGAAAAAGGTTAAAATTCAAAACTTTTTTTTTGAAAAGGCCAATTTCTGAGAAAAAATCAAAAATTCTGGGGAAAGTCAAATTTCACAGAAAAAAAGTCAAAATTGTGGGGGAAAAAAGTAAAATTCTGAGAAAAAAGTCAATTTTTGAGAAAAAAAAGTACAAATTCTGAGAAAAAAGTCAAACTTCTGTGAGAAAATTCCAAATTTTGAGGAAAAAAAGTCAAAACTCAAAAGATTTTTGAGAAAAAGAAGTCAGATTTCTGAGAAAAAAAAAATCAAAATTCTGGGGGAAAAGTCAAAATTTCTGAGAAAAAAAGTCAAAATTTTTGAGAAAAAAAAGGTAAATTCTGAAAAAAAGTCAACTTCTGTGGGAAATTCCAAATTTTGAGCAAAAAGGTCCAAAATTCAAAACTTTTGAGAAAAAAAGTCGAATTTCTGAGGAAAAAAATCAAAATTCTGGAAAAAAGTCAAAATTTTAGAGAAAAAAGTACAAATTCTGAGAAAAAAGTCAAACTTCTGTTGGGGGAAAATTCCAGAATTTTGAGCAAAAAGGTCAAAATTCAAAACTTTACCCGAGAAAAAAAAAGTCAGATTTCTGAAGAAAAAAAAATCAATTCTGGGGAAAAAAAATGGTAAAAATTCTGGGAAAGAAGTCAAAATTTTAGAAAAAAGTACAAATTCTGAAAAAGTCAAGAAACTTCTGTGGGGAAAATTCCATTTTTGAGCAAAAAAGGTCAAAATTCAAAACTTTTTTTGAGAAAAGTCAGATTTCTGAAAAAAAAATCCAAATTCTGGGGGAAAAGTCCAGAATTTCTGAGAAAAAAAAAGTCCCAAAATTTTTGGGGAAAAAAGTACAAATTCTGAGAAAAAAGTCACACTTCTGTGGGGAGAAAATTCAAATTTTGAGCAAAAAAGGTCCAAAATTAAAACTTTTTAGCGAGAAAAAGAATCAGATTTCTGAAAAAATCAAAATTCTGGGGAAAAAAATGGTAAAATTCTGGGGAAAAAAGTCAAAATTTTCGAGAAAAAAAGTACAAATTCTGAGAAAAAAAGATCCAGAAACTTCTGTGGGGAAAATTCAAATTTTGAGCAAAAGGTCAAAATTCAAAAACTTTTTGAGAAAAGTCAGATTTCTGAAAAAAAATCCAAAATTCTGGGGAAAAGTCCAAATTTCTGAGAAAAAAGTCACAATTTTGGGGGAAAAGTATGAAGTGAGAAAAAAAGTCAGAAACTTCTGTGGGGAGAAAATTCCAGAATTTTGAGGAAAAAGGTCAAAATTCCAAAACTTTTTGAGAAAAAAAAGTCAGATTTCTGAAAAGAAAATCCAAATTCTGGGGGAAAAGTCCAAATTTCTGAGAAAAAAAGTCAAAATTTTTGAGAAAAAAAAGTCAAACTTCTGTGGGGGAAAATTCCAAATTTTGAGGAAAAGTCAAAATTCAAAACTTTTTTAAGAAAAAAAGTCAGATTTATGAGAAAAATCAAAATTCTGGGGGAAAAGTCAAATTTCTGAGAAAAAAGTCAAAATTTTTGAGAAAAAAATAGTACACAAATTCTGAGAAAAAAGTCAAACTTAGTTGGGGAAACATTCCAAATTTTGAGGATAAAGGTCAAAATTAAAACATTTTTTTTTTGAAAAAAGTCTGATTTCTGAAAAAAAAAAATCCAAATTCTGGGGGAAAAGTCCAAATTTCTGAGAAAAAAGGTCAAAATTCTGGGAAAAAAAGGTAAAATTCTGAGAAAAAAGTAATAATTAATTCTAGGGAAAAATGGTTTTTTTTCAGAGTCAGATTTCTGAAAAAAAAAAGGTCAAAATTCTGTGGGGGAAATGTCTAAATTTTGAGGGAAAAAAGTCAAAATTTTTAGAAAAAAAGTCCGATTCCAGAGGAAAAAAGTAAACATTCTGAAAGAAAGAGTTAAATTTCAGTCAGATTTCTGAGAAAAAAGGTCCAAATTGTGAGAAAAAAGTCAACATTTTTGAGAAAAAAAGTACAAATTCTGGGAAAAAAAATCAAAATTTTGAGAAAAAAAGTTAGATTCCGGAGAAAAAAAAGTGTTAAATTTCAGTCAGATTACTGAGAAAAAAAAAGGTCCAAATTGTGAGAAAAGTCAAAATTCTGGGGAAAAAAGTTTAAATTCTGGGGGGAAAAGTCCAAATTTCTGAGAAAAAAGCCAAAATTCTGTGGGGGAAAATTCTAAATTTTGAGGAAAAAAGTAAAAATTTGGAGAAGTCAGATTTCTGAGGAAAAAGGTCAAAATTCTGAGGGGAAAAAAGTCAAAATTTTGGAGAAAAAAGTCAGATTCCGGAGAAAAAAAGTAAACATTCTGAGGAAAAAAAAGTTAAATTTCAGTCAGATTTCTGAGAAAAAAAAAGGTCCAAATTGTGAGAAAAAAAGTTTTTAGAGATTCAATTTTTAACTTAAATTGTTGAGCTGTTTTTATCGTCATTTCTAATAAAATAAAGTTTTACACTTGAAACCAGAAAAAATAATAAATGAAAGACAATTTTACTGAAATAAATTAAGAAATTGTAAATGGTTTCATTGCAAAGATATTTACAGTATGCATGAAGAGAAATATGTTTTGAGTTGATTGACAGGTGGTACTATATCCCTCTATTGAACTGTAGGCATAACAAGTCAACCTGAAGACCCCACCCACCTTGAGTGAAGGAGGAGTGAAAACCAAGCGCTCCTGGCGGCTGTGGAAGCATCCATGTCTTCTACAGGGAGGTGGAGTTAAATATAGCAGTGACGGCAGGATAATTATAGGCAGCAGCTGGTGGAGGGTTTTTAGACGGCGGGGAGTCCCCCCATCTCTCCATCTGAGTTCATCCCTCCTTTGTCACCTCGTCTCGTTGCTAACGCCTCTTTCTTCTGTGTGTTTTGATCAGTGGTTGGCTCGCTTCCAGGGTTTAGGAAGTTTTCTGAAGTTTCAAGGACACCCTGGATACAATTTATAAAAGATCCAATAACTTTTCTTATGAGTGCAAAAGCAAAGGAGTTGATAGATATCCAGAACTTCTTTGTTCATGTTCACAAATGTTGGTTTAGACCAGCAGACACCAACCTTTTCCAAACAAAGAACATTTTGCATGTCTTTAAATATAAAACAAGATCTATTGTTCAGAAAAATCGGCATCAGCAGCAACGTTGGTTACATTATAGAAAGTCTGTTTTTTGTCTTCCAACGTTGTTATAGTGATGATGTTACAGAGTACTCTTAACCACCATTTTAACCAGTTTCTCCATTTTTACCGCTGCCATTTGGGGGTTTGTTTGTCAGCAGGATTATGGAAAAACTACTGGCCCGATTTTCATGAAACTTGGTGGGAGGGTGCAGCATGGAAGAAAACATAAAAACTTGGAGCGATCAACATCATTTATCACTTTCATAACGTAATTCATTATGCATGCACAAACCCATTGTAATTGGAGTGCTGCCATTACTAAACATCCAAGTTAGGAGTTTAAAAAAAGGCATTTTTTTGCTCAAATTGAAACATGCAAGCTTATCAGACTTATCATCAGCACTGATTAAATATTCAGACTTAAAGAGCTGATTCAAGGTTTGTTTACTTGGACTGAAAGTTGTCTCAGCCTATCACAATGTGATATGTTGGCTGCTGCTTGCTCCTCCCACCTCAGCTCCTCCTAGACTCCACCCAGTTTGCCCAAATTCGGGACTATCTGGCTTTAGTAACTAACAAAGATGGCAGGGATGGTGCATGCTGAGATGTTTGGAGGCCTGGTGATGCCACAAAAAAAAGTCTAAACCTGGACGGAGGGATTAAGACAGAACAAGTGAAAAGTTGACAGATGGATGATGGAGGAATAGATGGGAGGGGGTTTCCATTCCTTTTAATACACTCATCTCCCAAAGAGGTGCAGGGAGTCACTTTACCCTCGCTGTATTTTTAGCAGCAGAGAACACAGAAGGAGGCCAGGATCCATGTCACTCTTTATCTATCTCACTCATTAACACACATTCCTGTAATATCCATTTCACTTCATTCTCTGACTGACGAGAAGTTTGCAGGTAGTTCATAGATTCTCAAGGCCTACAGAAACAAGTCAAACATGACTTCTTAATTCCAAATCAGAATAAGATAAACTCGATGTATTTGTAGTCTGGTCACTGCTCACTTTATAATCTACCACTACATTGTTAAAACATTGATTAAACATAGTTTAAACTCACTGGTACTCTCCCTTTACATTTCAGAGTCCTTCTCTTTTTAGCCTCACCGTTCTCCCCCTCCATCCCTCCCTCCGTGACTCCTACCATCCCTCCCTCTCCCTCCCTCCCAGCAGGGTGGAGTCTATCAGTTGATCTGACCAGTTTCAGGGTCAACCTCCAGTTGTAGAGGGGTGTTCTGGTCCTCCCGTCCTCCTCCTTTCTCTCCTTCACCTTCCCAGAGGAAGTTTCTATTCCTCCTCCCTTGAACTCCTTTGGATCCTCCGATGACTCGACTCAGATCCGTCTCTTTTTCGTGGTTTTGATTTGCACTTTTTCTTTGAAATTCCAAGATTTCCCTGTTAACTGCAACAGATCTTGCTGGAACTTTTCTCTTCATCCACCCGACTCTCCTTCATCCCTTCTTCCCTTTGACATTTGGATCACCGAACAGTTGATCAACCAAGCAACCAGGCAACTAACAGACAAGTAAACGGCAGGTGAACCAACAAGCAAGTATGACAGACAAACCGGGCATGCCGACGGGTGGTGGAGATGATGCAGGAAGCATCATGGCGTTGCTGGAGCGCGTGGCGGGCCTCATGGACAGCGTCCAGACCACACAACAGCGCATGGAGGAGCGTCAGCTGGAGCTGGAGAACACGGTAAAGACCATCCAGGCGGATGTCGTCAAACTGACCAACGACCACGCCAACACCAGTTCCACCGTTGACCGCCTGCTGGAGAAGACGCGCAAGGTCAGCCGCCACATCAAGGACGTCAGGGTGCGCGTGGAGAACCAGAACATAAGGGTGAAGAAGGTGGAGGCCACCCAGGGTGATCTCCTGGCCAAGAACAAGTTCAGGGTGGTCATTTATCAGGTAAGACTCACAGATGTTTGACACTTTGGCTGCAAAGACAAATCTGTTCCAGTATCTTTTGATGGTCCATAAGTACTTCACAACCAGCAGAGATGGACTAGCTGCCTCTTGGGAACTGAATTTGATAACTGAATTTTGTTTTTGTATCGGGAAGGTGGAGTGTTGGTTCTCATCTTGAAATGATGTAGAACATCAGGCTAATCTACAACTGCATGAATAAAAGCACTGTAAAACATACTTCTAATGCTTTTACAATTTCTAGTCAGGACTCAAAGAAGGAAAGCTTTTGGAACCTGTGATCTGATTCCACGGAAAACTACAGAACAGAAAGACCTGATCTGAAAAGGCACAGAGGACAGGCATGCCTGATCCAAAAAGAACTAATCCAAACTGTATTCAACCCGAACCCAAATCGTGCGACAATACAAAGATAGTCTACATTACCTGACCAGATTAGAGTGGACATAATTTGGACCCGACCCAGCCCTGGATCAGTTACAAAGAATTAAGCGGATCTTCAAGATGAAGTACCAGCGCATTCAGGTTCTGTATGTGACCATAACTATGGAGCCCAAGAAATAGGTCTGAGGCCTATACTTGTGGCATCTGACTTACTATATGACTTAACTAACACGAACATTATTAATCTAATTATAATTATCAGTTCCTGGTAGGCACTTTCAACAGAAGATGAACTGACTGCAGGACTGAAGAAGTCAAAAGGGCCGGTTGGTGACAGATGATGAATGTAAAGGTGGAAGTAACTGGTTTAGAGAGTTCGATGAGGACTAAAATAGTTGTCAGCCTATGTCCACTTTCCACAGAGCAGGAGAAACTTTAATATTCATGCATGATTTTTCTGAAGTGCAAACTCGTCCCTTCATCGAAGGCACATTTCTCGTCTTTAGGAAGACCTTCATGATCACTGAGCGATGCTTTAAGGCCTCCACTGAGTCACATCTCTGAGTTCTTTGAACATTCACAAACCGCATTAGCCGATGAACGTCTGAGTTTGTTCTAGTGGGGTTGAAATAGCAACAAGTGCACACACAGACTAGGCTTCGTTTTACTTCTTTGGCCTTCACAGTTAGCAGCTGCCAGCGCAATGGCGACCTCGTTATTTTAGCCCTGGATAAACGTCAGTGTACTGAAAGGTTACACCACAGATCTGGAACTCACAGAAAAGGATTTCTTAAAGAAACAAAGAAATTTCTCAAAGATTATTTGGATGAAAACTCAACCCACCAATCCTGATAAGGTTACGTTTAAATTTGTGGAAATTTGAGTGCAGCTCTAGCTCAGCTTTTCTTGCCTGTTGCAAGATTTTTACTTTACATACTTGAGTTCAGTTAAAAAAATGAATTCTTACATAATAGCTGGCTTTAGCCAAGCAACGTGATGCCATTCAGTTTGACTGATATTTGCTGAAATGACGAGATATCGATGCTCTACAAATGCAGAATTTCTGCTGCGTCACTAAAAAAGTAAAATCTTGTTCCAGTAAAAATGAACTGTTAAGTTTTGTGCAATACATATCATTAGCATGCTAGCTGCATTAATCTTTTAATACTATTAAAATGCATTACAATACATGTAACTTTCAAGTTAGCATGTAAGCTAGCTTGTTGACCGGGACAAATTGTGGGAATGGCTCTGCGGGGTGTGGTTCAGTTACTGTAATGTGGACTGTAATGTACAGTGTCAGGTTGCAGTGCGGTCAGTGAGGTCACACAGTGATCAAACCACAGAAAGTCCCTGTGATTGGCTGGCTGCAGCTGCTGGATTTCAGGCTGCATTGTGCACAGTGAGTGCTGTAAAGAGTTTCCCATGTTTATGTCTGGCGTACGTTCACATCATCGGTTTTAAGATGGCCTTTTTCAATATTTGAAAAGCTCTTGGTTAACTGAAAGACAAATGATAATTGCAGGACATAAACTCTGATCCCCTCAATAATATACTGTAAGTTGATAATTATAGGGATGTCACGATTCTCCAAATCCATGATTCGATTCTCTCTTTAAATTTGCTTTCTGACGGCTGTGATTGTTAAGACTATTTAGATCAGCAGTTTGTTTGTTTGTTTTACTTATATGTGAGGTAACAATAAACAATAAGTAACAATAAGTAAAAAAACGTCTTTCAATGGCAGAAACTTTACAACAACAGTTCACCGGCAAAAAACCAGAACAGTCATCGATCCGTCCTGAAAAAACCTGAAAACTACGCCAGCACTCACCAGATTAACAGTAATTATTGTAACGTAGTTCATGGAAACTTCTCGGGTTACTGTGAGAGGAAATATTAACGGAAGGTTTTCTCATTTCTCTGCGACGTTTTGAAGTCATGGCCTTCCAAAAATGTGTGACAAAGCCATGAAATAAAGATTTCACTCATTAAAATAAAGAAGTTATGTTTCACAAACATCTTTGCCACACTACCAAAACAAAGTAAAGTGTGTTCAGTTAGCGGAGCTGCTATGTGCTCTCTGTACTGTAAGTGACTGTGCCAGCTGAGCGCTGACAGACCAGGTTATTCTGAGTCTGAACCTCCACCATCTCCTAATATAGATGTCTGCTCTCTCACCCATCCTCTCTCTGAGGATTAGCTAACGGACGATCTACCGGACGAGGGTTACAAATCATTTGGTTAGCTGCTAACAGGCCGTGCTTGCCGTTTGATTCATTCTGACATTTAAGAGAGACTGATGGATGAACTTGCCTCAGTCAGCCAGAGCAGAAGCTGTGGAGGTTCAAACACTTAACCGTGATGTCATGGGGTCAGATGGGCTCATGACCTTTGACCCTCCCCCTCTGATCGCTCGTCCCTGTCCACAGATTAACTCGGCAGAAAGGCCTTCAAGACGAACTTTCCTTATTACGTTGGATTAACTCCGACATTTTTTTTAGTTCCATGCACTCAACAACAGCAAAACTCAAGTAGTGGATGAATTTAGCTTAGCTTAGCATAAAGACTGCAAGCAGGGAGAAACAGCTAAACTGGCTCTGTCCAAAATACTACCAGCACCTCTAATGCCCCCTGATGAACACACTGGTAATCCGTTTTAGGAGGAGTTACATTTCTTGCTGCAGTTTTTCTGGTTATAGTTTGGGTTGCCAGATACAGTCCGCGAGCACAGGTTCTGGTCACGAGGTTACCAAACCTGGCAGATTTCAGGAAGCTGCTCACACTCACTGCAAAACCAAAAACACATAACGGCCCCAAAAAACACAAATTCTGTTGATACTTTTGCTTAATTTGAATTTGTTAGCAGACGCTGCTGTAAGCTCCTGCCATGTACCTCAGTTATGACTGTTATGCACTCTGTCAAAGCCTTGGAAATGTCAGCCTCTATATCAGGTGTCATATAGTGCCTATGATGCATGTAATCAAAGATGCTGGTGGTCTTATTAGCATGCAACAGACTGGTTTTTCTAACACGTGTGAAGGTTCATTCAACTTTATGGATTTCATCATTCAGATACGTCAGATTCCTTGCAGTCACTTGTCCTCTGTTATCTTACTTTGTCCTTCGCTTTCCAGCTCAGGTGCTCTGAGCGGGCCCTTCAGGGGTTCTTTGGGATGTTGAAGACAGTCCCCAGTAAATTTATGGCATGCAGAGTCAGCTTAGTACATCTGACCAGGTCACATTTCACCACAGATCAAAATGTAGAAAACTGCTGAACATCTTTTTCAACTGGATGATGCTTTTCTCCTTAAATGTACCGACAAACAGATTTCAGTGGATAGATATAAATATATTGCTCCCTGTGGCTTTTCTTTAGTTTTTACTTGGGTAACTGTGTTTACTTGTTGTATTGAGCTTGAATCAGTGGGACTCTGATCATGAATCAGGGTCAACCTTCCCAAAGGAAATCACGTCTGCTGGGATCTGGGTCAGTTTGCAGCTTTGGCCTTAACATTTTTGCTCCATTTCATGTTGGGCGTAACGTGATCTTCCAGTTACAGACTGATGCATGCCATGACGTGGCCTGAAGCTGAAAGTGATCCAGCTTTGCTTGGTACGCTGCTGCTCGTTGATATGTTTAGCTTCCTGCAGCTGAGCGTTGAGCTGCAGAAACAGGTGCTGTGGTTTATTTATGGAGGCAGGATCAAGGCCTGCACGCTAAAAGCTAACGTCTACATGGCACAGACTGATTTAAACCTGACATCAACTGTTAAACTTTGTTCATCTGCTGGAAAAGAGAAAGAAATTGTTTTTTTTATATCTAATGCACTGCATTCTTTCCCGGCACAAAGTCTGATTTATCCGTTTTATTCATGATGTTCTCTCCGGTTCCCTGCAGGGTGACCAGGAGGTGAAGGCTGTCACACCAGGCAACGAGCCAGGAGAACCCAGTGGCAGCACCGGCGCCAGAGCTGAGGTGGAACCGGACAAGTTTGAGCTCCCTCCAGAGTCGGATGAGGAGTACATGGTGGTGGAGGAGGCAGACTCCTCGTCAGCCGGCCGCATGAAGAAGACGGGGCTGACACGCATCGAGAGCTTCAAAGCCACCTTCTCCAAGGAGAACATGAGCAAGACCCGCGAGAACCTCGGCACCAAGGTCAACAAGTTCGGCGAGCGCATCGTGACGGCTGAGAGGCGCGAGAAGATCCGCCAGTCCGGTGAGAGGCTGAAGCAGTCGGGCGAGAGGCTGAAGGAAACCATCACCAAGAGCGTCCCGGCCAAGCTCAACCTGAAGAAGGAGAGGACTGTCGCGGAGGGCCAGGAAGGAGCCGAGGGTGCCACAGAGGGAGCTGCTCCCGTCCCTCCTCCAAAGGGCCGCAAGGGTAGCCCAGACGCCGCCAAGGCGGCTGACGACGAGGGCAAGGCAGAGGAGTCCGAGGTGCCGATGTACGATATGAAGCAGCTATCGTAAACCGTGAGACAGTGACAAGATCTGGGCCGTTTTCTTTTGGACCACTGAGACCACACAGAGGGAGTGAAAGAGAAGTTTTTAAGGTTGCTGCTACCAAGCAGAGCTGCAAGAGTGCGATTACTGAAGATTGACATTTGTTTGAACGTTTTTTGAAGGAAGTGAGAGGGAACAGGTCGGTCACGGATCCAATCTGACTGAACATCAAGACAACCAACAAGATTCCTGAAATCGTCATCAAGTTATTTCATACACAGTTACGTGTGTTCTGGACGTCTATAATCAAATCAGCAAATATATAGTCTTCTTTTTGTTTTGTGTTCAATATATACTGACTGGAAAATAAATGAACAAAGTGTTCACAGTTCAGAACTTCTCCACAAAACTTTTCCCACCGTCACACCTCTGCTGTTCACTTGTTTTTGCATGTCGGATGATGAAGCTATAACAGGGTTATAGTACGTTAGGTTCTGTAAAAAAAAGAGTTTTGGACTCATTATAGGTGAAATAATTCAAATTAAAAGGTTAAACTGTGTGTCACTGGTTGATCAGCTTGAATAAACTGAACAATCATGATGAGAGGCTGTTTGTTCCTGCAGACATCTTCAAAGTCCAAAAGTTTGGACCTGTACTGACACAAAGAACTGGACCCTACACGGACCCAGTTCGATTTTGAATTTGGACCTGTACTGATTCAAATACTGGGTCAGGTCACTAAGTAAGAGTACTCTAGTTTGTGTAAGTGGAAAATGTAAAAGAGCTGATTTAAGGTGAGTAAAACCTGAAAATCTGTTTGACAGAACTGCTAAGTTAGCAAGCTGAGGACCTTTGAATACCAGTCGTACAGGTTGAACACTCCTCAGACAGGGTCATGGGTTAAAAGTCTTTATTTATTGATTAATAAACATCTACATAATGGAATTATTCATATTTAAAATGTGTATTGTATAAAGTTGTAGTGTGTTAGTGTTTGAGTGAGAGCTCGGTGTTGTAGCTACTGAAAAAAACAAAGTTAAGGAAACATTTGTGTAAACAAAGGAGACGACAAAATTAAATCATCATTATTATTTTTATTATAATTATTATTTTGGAGCAGGAACCCAATGAGACCTCCCTCACACCTTTATTTTTTTCAAATCAGTGATTTAATTTCTGAGCAAAGCTGCAAATTAAATTGGGACGCAGCCATCAAACAACATGAACGCTGGCTGAGCGACCCGACAGCAGCGACACAGCAGCACACGCTTACTCTGTGAGCTGACCGTGTAACGTGGATGTTGTTCCTACAGTATTGCTTTGTTAGTGAGTGACTGCATGGACATTAAAGCAGGTTTGTGTTTGATTGTTGAGAAAATAAAAGTTCACTTGAATCATTTCTGTAACCGAAGTGAAGTCTGCTCTTCAATAATTACAGAGAAGTCAGTGAATTTAACAGATTTTTATTCTATTACACCAGCTTGTAAAAATAAACTGATTTGTCACTGTGAAGTCACAGAAACAGATTTCTTCTCTTCTTGAGATTTTGTATTGACTGTAGTTTTCTTTGCTGCCTCTCCAGGATCGATGATTTAATTTAAAGTTTTACTTTGATTTAAACTCAGTCATTTTTAGATTGTGGTTTTCTTTTGTGGCTCAGATATGCAGTGTTCGTATTGATTAGATGACATACATTGACACTGATACACTATATGTGTTAGCCCAAAGTTACATAGTTACATTCACCTGATTTTTTTTTTTTTTACTGCAAACTATTTAATGAACATGTAAAAACAAAAGTCAAATCATCCTGGTGAAATATTTTATTTGGTGTATTTCATGAAGGATCTATTTAACGTCTCTGCTCATTGATTTTTTTCTTTATAGAAATGAAACTTCTGGAAAAAAGAAACTGCCTAAAAACTCAATGTGGAATCGGAAAATAATCAGCAGGACTGTTTAATATGTGATTTGCAGTTCACGAGGCTAAAACTTGAAAATGTACCTATTTGCTCCTTTAAATGCTACTTTGATGTGTGAGGATCACTTGCAGTCGCAGAGTAGCGCGGCGCCTCGCAGGGTCCAGTGCTCCGCCGGCTGAACGCTCCTCAGCTGCAGAGAGAAGATGAAGTTCAGGTCGGTCCGACGTGGTTTCTTGTAGACGGGACACGAATACAGGCTGACAGACCCGCCGCCGGGCTGCCGCTTACTGTCCGCCATGTTGGCTGAGCTGACGGCGTAGACGTGGACCACGGGGAGGGGAGTGAAGAGGACCTGAGAGGAGGCAGAGAGGTCCATTTATTACGACTGGTTCTTTTACTTTGTCAACTACAACCTACAACGCAAAGACCAGGACTTTGCACACAGACTGACCTTGGGTGGGGACTCTGTAAGTTTGGCGCTACGCCGGTCCCATCCAGCTCCATCCAGGAAGAGGCCATAGATGTAGACTCCGCCCATATCCTCTGGAGGCGGAGCTGACACGTCCTCCCTCATCATCTTGGTGACATCATTGCTAAGGGTGACGGTATCCAAGGCCCAGCCCCTGGACAGGTTGGAGCGCGTCGTCTCCTGACGCATGGCAGTCAGGAAACCCTGAGAAAAGCAACACACACACACACACACACACAGATAAACATCTTGTAAAGATGACTGGGTCGGAGCGAGGCCTTCACTGTGGCCTCTGTCTGAACCGACCTGCGGGTTGAAGAAGCCGGTGAGCCAGAACTGGTTCGGTCGCCCGGTGCTGATCCAGCTGCTGAGCTGCTGGTTTCTCTCCAGCAGCTCACTGAACCAGAAGCCCAGCGTCGCTGAAGGCCAGCTGAGCCGCAGCCACAGGCGAGGGATCCGAGCGTCGAACATACAGTCGAGAGCGTCGCGCAGATCCTCAGACATGATGATGGTTCCTGCGGCGAGGAAGTTCTGTCAAATCAACTGTCTGGTGGTTGTGTGTCAGTGTGTGTGTGTGTGTGTGTGTGTGTGTGTGTGTGTGTGTGTGTGTGTGTGTGCTGCGACTGACCGTCGATGGCCAGTCTGAGGTCGGTGAGCGTGCTCCGTACGCTGCTGATGACTCGCTGCATGCGGTCCACTTCCTGTCGCAGGAAGATGTTCATCGGCTGAAGTGGACCCATCTTCTGCAGTTGACCTTTGACCTTTGAAAACACACTCAAGTTTCTCAATATTTCTGCAGAGTGTGTGTCCATGCGGTTACATACAAAAATATATATCATCATAATAATAATTTGTATGTTAGTGACACACAAACCTCGTGCGGCACGTAGTCAGGTGGTAGCTTCTCCAGCATCTCACTGGCTAGTCTCTGTACGCTGGCCTCTCTGGTCTCCCCGGCCCCACCCCCGCTGTCCTTTGGTTGGATGTTGATGATGGTGCTGAGCGTCTCATTGGCTAGGTTGGTCTGGTAGGTAATGTCAGCGTTGGGATGGAGCCCAAAAACCTGCAAACAGGAAGTCAAAGGTTTATCTCTAGCAACACATTCCAGCTCCTCCTGCAGGAGGAAGTGTTCACCAGGCCAGATGGGCTATATCGTCCCCCCAGCAGGTTCTGGGTCTAACCCGGGGATTCCTGACTAGATGGACATGGATGCTACTTTTCGACAAGACCCCAAGACACTTCGTCACTTGGGGCAGCAACTCCGAACCCAGAGATCTTTTTTTGTTGGATGTTCTTGCAGTAAGAGAGCTTAAAGAAGAAAATCAGTTCAATGCAGAAATAAACGTCCCATCAGCCTGGATTTATGAAATACAGGAAACGTGATATTTACTAAACAAATCTGGAACTTAATCAATATTATCTTATTATCAATAGGAAGGGAATCAGTATTGCAATCAAGGAACAAGACCATACCTTCTAGTATAAGTTTAAGGAGTATATCAAACCACCGTTATGTTGTCTATGAGACTACAGCTTCTTCAAGCGGCTGGTCTGTCTGCTTGGACATCCAGCCTTTATGTTTTTAATGCCGCACCCAGCCGTGTTTCTGAGCGTGCTCTGACCTCAGGTGAATCGACCAGCGGCAGGGTCTCGATGTGCTGCAGGAAGTCCTGGACCGTCTTGGCCTTCCCGGGGACAGTGTAGCCTTTATAGAAGCAGAACTTGTCGCTGAAGGTGTTCTCACTGAACCAGACACGAGTGAAGGTGTTGAGGAGACGTTTGTCCAAGTCATCTGTCACCCGGCCGCCGTACTGGACCTCACCTGAGAATCACATGAAGACAGAGAGTCAGGTGGAAGATGAGCTAATGTTGTGAGCAGCTCCACCGAGCAAAGGCCAGAACAGATTTACAGAAGACTGACCCAGCATGTAGCGCAGGCAGCTCCAGTTGACTCCTCTCTTTGAATCCAGTTCGTCCAGGTGGTTCTGCACAAACTGCATGCTGGAGGTAAAATCTGCCTGGTTGAACTCGTAGGGGATGTTCCAGCCGAGAGGGCCGAACTTCCGACGCTCCTGATGGGAGATTTTACATCATTTTGTGGTGTTGCGGGGCCTGATTTGTCAAACTCTGAACAAGCAGACAGACCGGTTGTAGCAAAATGAATGCGGACAGATGGATACCTGCACAGTGGTATGCAGGAAGGCCACAGCATACAGCAGAGGTTTCCACTGAGGCAGGTTACTGATCTCTAACTGATCCTGAGTGACGCCGTTAAACGTCCTCTTCAGACCTGCTTTCATTCCTTACAGAGACAGACGAGTGAGGGTCAAAAAAAATGTCTGTACTGACTCATTTAATAAATAAATTTATCACCAACCAAGAGCCAGAGGTCTAACAGTATCACTACAGAAATCCACGAAGGAGGAACAATGGAAGCGTTCACTGAATCAGATAAATAAATGAAGTCTCTATCTGGACCTCCGAAAAGAGTTTATTACCAAGAGGAGGTTCATTGGTGAACTTGATGGAGGACTGAAGGAAGTTGATCGGGAATCTGTACACACACACACACACACACACACACACACACACACACACACACACACACACACACACACACACACACACACACACAGAAATCATAGATGATGTGAACAGAGGGAATCTGGAGACTTCATCTTCTCCAGTAGTTAACACTGTCAGCGCTCTCGTGTTCAGTTACCTGGGGTGCACGTCGGTCGTCAGCCACACCCTGAAACCTTTGTGCACACTCTCTGGTGTTGCCATGGTGACCGTCTCCAGCAGCTCTTCCAGGAAGTCCAGTCCCAGATGGCAGTTCTGGAGGAGGAGCCAACCGCCGTCCGTCATGCTGTTGGCCAACAGCCTGCGAGCATGAACCTCTTGGCCCTGCCCCATGGAAATGGGACGGCACGGCGCCCCCTGCAAGGCGAAGAACAGAACTCTGCTGTTCATCTGCTGATCATCATCTGCTGATCATCTACCCATCTTCCTATCATTTTCCTCCATCCATCATTTATTTCCACATCATTCTTCATCCCTCCACCTGATTCCTTCACCTTGCTCTTGGCCAGTCTCTCAATGTTCTCAGTCGGGTCAGAGCCCATCGACAGTAGACAGACCATCGGCGTCCTGCTGTCACTCTCTGCCAACATGGTGTCCAGGTCCAGAACCAAACCTTCAGCATACTGCTGACCCAGAGACTCAGAGATGTAATGACGCGCCTGGTCAACATACACAAACACACACGCTATTTCAGGAACTTGCAACATTAATTGAAATGCTCAAATAATTCAGGACAAACTGGTTGAAACCAGCATTCATGTGGCCTGCTGTGGACTCAGACCTGAGCGGTGGTTCGGTCGGGACACCAGCTCCGGATGAGCAGCAGCTTCCTGAAGGTGTCGAGCTTTTCCTCGTACCCATCAGGCAGCGTGGCATCCTCTGGTGCTGGATGGTCAAACCAGTTCCTCCATGCACGCTCGTTCTGGCTCACCTGGACACGAGGGAACCAAACGTCTGTAAGCCTGTGTGTTCCTGCTTTACCTGCTCTAATGTCAATGGATTTGGGTTCTACCTGCGCCAGGATCTGGGTGAACGGCGGCAGCCCAGACAGCTGGACCAGGTTGAGCCAGGTCTGATCCAGAATCCAGCGCCGTGGTTTGGATTCTACAGAGTTCAGATCCAGAGAGGCTCCGCCTGCACACACAGGATATTTACTGTCAAATATTTTGGTAAAAGAAGGAAAAGATGCGCCGAGGAGGAGGAAGACGAAGAGAGTGACCTTTGATGAAGGTGAGCACTTCCAGGTGCGAGATGTTTCGGGCCTGCAGGTCGATCTTCAGAGCCAACAACAACGTGAACAGCAGTTTGTGTTCCTCATACAAACTCCTGGCTGTGTAACAGAACACCTGAAGGAGAGACAGACAGGTACTCAGTCAACCCTCTAATAAGTCTAACTGAAATCATATCACAGTCTTAGAGACTTGAATTCATTCAGTCCATGATTTACAAACAAAATTTCAAATGTGGGCTCGTCAGACTGAGGGACAGTTTTCAGTGTGTTGGATGCTGCTGGGCCTGAAGATCACGACGTGTCCCTTGCGTACAGAGCTTTCTTCTGATTCTCTGAATTTGTTTGCTGCCACTGACTTTTTGCAAACATGTTGCTGGCATCAAATTCAGTAACTGATAATTGCAGATAAGATCAAAGGATCATCAGCACCTGGTAGGTGAGGAAGTTGATGATGTTGCTGATGCGTTTGGAGGTGAGCTGCGACTTGGCCGAGTTCTGCATGGACGAGTCAAAGAGACCCAGGAACTGCCGTAAGGACGTCTGGTACATGACGTTAACCAGCGACATCTCCACGATCAGGAAGTAGAGGATGCTCCCCCTAGTGGCCACCGGCCGGTACTCCTCCCTGGCCTGGTTGATCTTCACCTCTGTCTCTGCTGCAACCGACAGCTTCTCACTCACCTAGAAGACAAGATTACTTTGTTCATCTTTGCATCCTTCAGTCAGAGAAATGCTGTAACATTTTGTGCAGTTCCCTCAAACATCTTCAGTACCTCCTGAGCAGTGGTCTTGGTGACTCTCAGAACTTCGATCAGAGACTCGTCCTCCACCAGGGAGCCCTGTGTGCTGGTCAGCCTGAACAGCAGACTGTCCTCCAGCTCCTGCATCTTCCTCTTGTTTGATGTCACTTCCTCTAAGAGCTTCACCCGCTCCGCCTCCAGCTCCTAGTGGACGATTCAAATGTATGTCGACGTTTAAGGTTCAGGATTTGGCAGGTATCACTGCACAGACACTGAGGAATAATCATTTGCAAGCAGTGCAGTGACCTGTTTCTCCAGCAGTATGACACGTCCCAGCAGCTGGTCCTCCAGGCCTCGCTGGGTGACGGTGAAGTCCACCACGGCCGTCCTGGCACTGACCTCGGGGCTGTACGCTGGGTTAGCCAGCTTTGTGGTGATGTAGAGTGTGAAGCCCTTCAACACATCCACCTCCTTATCTCCTACCTTCACCTGCAGGAGGAGGAATGAAATGGCTTTTGATGTGTATCTGCATAGTTTTACTGAGTTAACATGTTGGATCTAAATTTCATGTGAAAAGACGAAAGGTTGACGTGTCAAATTCATATTTCCCACTTGTATATACATATTGACTGTCACTGATGTCCTACTTTATAAGTTGATCCAGACTTGATGTAGTTTTTGTCCAGTATGTTGTCCAGGACAGGGTCCAGCTCCTCCCCTATGTCCTCCAGCAGCATGGGGCGCCCCAGAGACAGACTGTCCTCCAGGTGGGAACGGAAATATTTGTGGTTCAGAGACGTCACCTGGGACACAGACGAAGACAACCAACAATCAGTAAAGCGCTTGACTTCCTGCTTCTTTGCTTCTACTCCATCCTCACCTGTAGCTGCTGGTCTCTCTCTCTGTTCTGGATCCAGGTCTTGCCCTGGCCCTGGGGGTCTATTAGCAGCGGGTAACGGGACGCCTTCGTCACCACGATGCCATTTTGGATGGACAGGTCGTCGCTAGGTAAACCCTGCAGGTTCCACTCGCTCACTGTGGCGTTGTCCACCAGCAGGCCAATCACATTCAAGTCCTGCAGAGAGTGTCGATGGTAAGAATATGATTAGACCATGAAAAGGCTGCATAATCACTGTATTTAAAGAGACTAACTGTTTGAATATGAAACTGGATCAGAGAAGAAGTCTTACAGGACTGAAGGGGATGAGTTTCTCCTCCATCTCCTTCTTCCACTGCTCCAGCAGCAGGCTGCGGTACTCCTGGTTAAACGGGCCGGCGTAGGACAGGAAGCCTGCGGACAGAAGGACGTCCCCGACCAAGTGTTTGATCTGAGTCTGGAACCCAGCACTGCTGTCGGTCCAGCGAACCTGAAACACAACAAGCCCAGAAGAGACGGAGAGGGTGACTGATGGATGAAAGGTTAGATGGATGGATGAAGGGTGGATGAGGTAAAAAGCTGACCTTCTCTCCTCCCAGCCCATCGATCAGAGCCGTAGCGTTGGCCATCTTGCGGCGGCAGGCCTGGGCGTCGTCCTCCAGGTCCTGCTTCTCCTTCATAGCAGCATCGTAATGTGCCTGAAGTTCAGGTCAGATCATTTATTATATATTTTAACAAAAACTATTATAAAAAAGGCAAACAAGAGGCAACTTCTTTTAAAACAATGTAAAAAACACATTATCTAATGTAACTTCTGGTGAAATCTACAGACACAAACGGACAAAGGCAAAAACAAACACAGAAATGTGAATTTTGGACGTTTTCTTTCCACTAGTCTGAAAGACTAAAAGTTTGTTTCCTGTGTCTCCATCTTTAATCGGGTTCATTTGCTGTCAGTTCTGGGTAAATAAAACTAAAAACAGACAGAACAGAATAATGGGAAACCATAAATTGTACACCACAGAGCTGTCTGGAATATCTTTGTGAGGCGGGAAATCATGACTCGTGTGTTTGTTGGTGACCTGCACGGCGTCCAGCTCCTGCTGCTTAGCGTCCAGCTGTTCTTGAGCTTTGGCGAGTTCAGTCTGAGCGACGACCAGACGAGCCTCCTGCAGGGCCAGGTTAGCCTACACACACACACACACACCTCTTATTAATCCCTGTGTCACGTGGTTTCACAGTTAATCAGCTGTGACACCAGTTACAACATCATCATCTTGTTGTCTTGACTCCTCCATGTTTGTACCTTCAGAGGCAGCACCTCCTTGTTGATGGCGAAGAAGTCGGCCATGGCCTGAGTCCACGAGCAGAGTCCCGCCACGTTGCCGCAGATCCTTTTGGCTGACTCCAGGTTGTAGTCGTCCATTTCCAGGTAGGGGGTGAGCAGCTCCACCACCTCCTCTGTGATGGAGTCCTGCAGCACAAACGGATTTTATAGACACCAATGAGATAATCAACGGATTATTCAATGATGAAAAGAACCATTAATTACGTCCCTGTCAGCTCTGATCTGGTGTGCTACAATAATTAGCCGTCAGCTTCTGGAGTCTGCTTGTGTCTGCTGTTGGGATATTCAGTGGGTTAGATTAACACTGCCGTGCCAATAATGACATTAAAGCACACTCTCTGTGTAATATTGTGATTATACAACAATTACCAACTTAAATAAAATATACAAAAGATTTTCATGTTTCTGTTCTGATCTCCGTTTCTATGGAGACGCACGGGGCCTGACTAACTCCTGGAAAACAATCAGTCACAGCAGCAGACTCTATGTAATGAACACAGTTCACTGCTCCAGCAAGTAGCCCGAGCCTCAGTCAGAGCTCATGGAGCTCATGGAGCTTCCCAAACTGAATAAATGAATAAATCCTCACATATAAACTCTGAACTCTTTGTTAGTTCAGTCCTGCAGTGACTCAGATATCTGCTGACAGATGTTCATGCACAGATCGGCCTCCTAACGTCACATTTATTTTGAAGCTCGCGCCGTATCAGACTCACCTGCACAGGATGATCCAAACATTTCAGGAACTCCACAGCGTTTAAAAAGTCAAAATGTGTCGAACACAGTTTTTATCTAACGGAATATTCCTCTTCAGTCCACCTTTAGTCTGCACAAACATTTTCTGAGCTCACTGAACTGTTTGATCTGTGACGGGCTGCACGCGAACGAGGTGCACACCTGTCTTAAAGAGGTACACACCTGTATCTGTCTAACAGCTCCGTCACACAGAATATTCACTAAAAAAGCTGAAATTGTAAATTCAGATGTGTTATTTATTAAAGTACTTAAGTGGACTTATTCGTATTTGTTTACATGTTCTATATTTCAGGACATATTCCAGCACTGCTGGTTCAGAGGTTCTGTTGCTGTGTTCACTGTTAGACTGGACACTGCTGGTTCAGAGGTTCTGTTCGGTCACTGGAAGGTAGATGCTGACACCAGCTCATAGCTCAAGCTGCATTGCATAGTGGTGGGGTTGTAACACACACACACACACACACACACACACACAGTTCAGGGTTTTTCCAGCTCTAAAGATACAGACCACCAAAGCCGGTCTCACTAATCCACAGCTTAGCAGGAATACACACAGGGTATAATAAAAGTAGGTGATAGGTGTGATAAGATGAGAAGGGAGTTTCCCTACGACACACTGAGTGTGTTTGTGTGTGTGTGTGTGTGTGTGTGTGTGTGTGTGTGTGTGTGTGTGTGTATGTGTGTGTGTGTGTGTACTACGTGATGAGAAGTCACAGCGTATTTCAAACACAGTTACAGACACGATGTAAATTTGGATCCTCACAGGTACAATAATACAAATGTGTGAGACCTTGCTGAAGTTGAGCAGCATGCTGAGGAAGGCAGAGTTCTGCATCAGCTTCAACGCCTCGGTCCACGAAGGTCGCAGACAAGGTCGTTCGGGGTCAGTAGTCACCGTGTCGATCTGAGAGGGAGGAAACGAGACGATGAGACGAAGGATAGGGAAGTGTCGCCGCAACATTTCTGTGAATGTCTATAGAGACCTTCCTCTGGAAGAGCAGCAGGACAGCGTCCATGATCCTCATGATGAGATGAGGAGGCTTCTGCAGCTTCCTCACTGTGGCGATGTCGGCTGGTTTAATGGTCTGAAAGAAAGTTTATCTGGAGGTACTGTAAACTAATCACACAGTAATGATAATGATGGAAGGTGTGTGTGTGTGTGTGACCTGTAGTGCAGCCTCTGCTGCCTCCAGCGCTGGTTTTGCAGCTTCCAGTTTGGACTCTGCTGACGTTTTATCAGCTTCAATCTCGTCGACAATGATCTGAGCTTTATCCTTCACCTTCTGCACCTGCTGCTTCACCTGAAGAGAGAGAGAGAGAGAAGCGTCACCTGATTAATTAAATTAATTAAAATCTAATTCTCTCTCGTTTAGCTCTGTTTTTTGTCTCCACCACATCCTGATATAAGAGGGCGATGTAACCGGGCTCAGCAGCCTCTATGGACATAATGTCAGAGGAGAAGAGAGTGAAGAGGACGCTGACGGAGGAAGCTAAGAAGAGAAAAGGAGAGAGTGAGCGAGCAAGAAGCCGCCGGACAAGAGTAAATCTGGGACTGACTTTTAGTGGTTGGTGAGAGCTTGGTGAAATAAAAGGCTGAAAGACAGACGCCGATGTCCCACAAATCACAAAAAACTCTACGTAATGCCGCCTGGTTGTGGATCTCTCGTTCTTGGATTGTGATTCAGATTCTGACAGTGATGAAGATATCAAAAGCCTCTCGGACCTTTTCAGCAGCCTGAGCTTTCGCCGTGACCTCCTGCAGGACTCCATCTGCCTTCTCGGAGGCGACGGCGAGCTCCTGCTCCTTCACCACCAGCTCCTCAGACAGCTGAGACACAGACTGCTCCGCCTCCATCAGTTTGCACAGACCTGCGATGACAAACAACACATCAATGATCGTTTACAGACCTGCAGTGAATCATGGGAAACCTCATCAACTACAGAAAGATTCAGCCCCTCCTCGCCGATCGTCTAACCATTCCACCCCAGCTTTACCCGTCTTCATGCGCTCAGCCAGCGTGCCAACGTGAGCGATCTTCTCAGCGTAGATGACCTTGTAGCTGTCGATGAAGGACAGGTAGGATTTGGGTGTCACAAACGTTTGACGGCGGAAACGCTCAAAGTACTCCGTGCATTTCTCCGCGACCAGGTCCTGCAGGGACAGAGGTCACGTGATCAGTCAGCTGGAAATGCTAACAACACACACCTGATCACATAATGAGCACTACCTGGAAGGTTCCCATGGTAACCACCACACTCTGCTTCACGTCGTCTGAGCAGCGGAGGTCCTTGTACTGAGACAGGAAGTGATGTGATACAGCTACAAGGGCGTCCCGGGGCCAGCGCTGGAACCAGTCCACTGTGCAGCCTGATATCAGGCCTGGGAACTGTTCAAGTCAAAGGACAGAGCTCAGCTCAACTTCATGTATTACTGCAGTACACAGTGTTAATCTGACTTCACACCATGATGACACAGAACTGAATGAAGTCTTCAACGCACCTTTAAGGCACGAGTCCGAAACTTTTCCCCGACAGGCGAGAAGCAGAGGACAACATGAAGGTTGCTCCGCACTCGGGACAGGAAGAAGTCGTACAGGTTTTCAGAGGTTGGAGGTCGGCGAGGCTGCTGGCGCTTCATGACGGGAATCAGGTCCTGAGTGATCTCATCAAGTTCGTCACGAGCAAACAGGTTGGAAACTTCACCGCTCGCCAAGACGTTGTTCATATATTCTGTAGGAGAGAGGAGGGATCAGTCGAACCGATCAACATTCTCAAACTGAAACTAAACAACTACGGAGCCAATCATCAACTTTCATGACGTTGGTACCCAGGAAGGCTTCATCTTTAATGTCGTTGTCAGTGAAGAGAAATGTGACTCCTTTTCCCTGCTGACCAGCGATACGATACAGAGCCTTCAAATCCTCCAGCAGGTTACTGCAGCTGTACGACCTGCAGGACACACAACACACCCACAAACACAAGCAACAAGCACAAGCAAGGAAAATCTAAATATTTATAATATTTTGAGTTATTTATGAACACGACATAAACCAGTAGACTAATTATCGTGTGGTGGAGGTGTGTGTCATGTGTCATTGACCTGGTCAGTGTGATCTGGAAGGTTTGGTATCCTGCGATGAACGACGCCAACCTCGTCAGACTCTGCTTCCCTGAACCCCCAACGCCGACCAGCAGGGCGTTCCCCTGCGGCGTCCGCAGGATCCGTGAGATCCGCATCAGGTGGGTCATTGCATCCTACCATTGGACCAAACAGAGATGGCTGTTCACCAGGAGTAATACAGAGAGAGCAGGCAGATGAAGGACAAAGGTGTGGATGACTCTTGAACCTCCAGTCCAATTGTCATTACCTTGAAGAAGACCAGGTCCATGGCTCCACCCCTCACCGCCTCGTTGTACTGCTGTTGGAAAACAGACAGCCGCTCTGCCAGAGAATCCAATGAAGGTATTGGCTCATACACCTGTCAATCATATCCACTTTTTACAGTACTGAAACATGAGAGGGACCTCAAAAACAATATGTCCAGCAAAGATTTAATAGCCTGTCTGTCTAAATGTCTCTGTACTGATGTGAAGACTGATACTGACAAAAGTACTGATAGAGACAACAATAACAGAAAAACTGAACAAAACTGAGTAGTAGACTGTAGTCTGAGTAGTAGACTGCAGACTGAGTACTAGACTGTAGTCTGAGTAGTAGACTGTAGTCTGAGTAGTAGACTGCAGACTGAGTAGTAGACTGTAGTCTGAGTACTAGACTGTAGTCTGAGTAGTAGACTGCAGACTGAGTAGCTCTGGGTTGAGGACCTTCGGAGCTTCCAGCTCGGTGTCTTCAGGTTCGTCGCCCGTCGCCTCTGGAGCTTCACGCAGGAAGTCCACAAAGCAGCTTTCCCACTGAGCATGCTCAGTCAGAGCTTTGCCATGATCCTCCACTGTGACCTGAGAAAAAGAGGAGGGTTAGATAGAGATAAAATGAAGAGCTGGAGAAGGATGGAGAAGGTGATCACTGGATCTAAAAAAGGACAGCACTGCATTTGAAATATTGCTGCACTGCCCACTACTGGTTGAAAAGACCCCTTTGACCACGCCCACCTCTGATGTAGTGTGGTGCTGTAATGCAACACTACATCACGGCGTGGAAAAAGCAGGTTGTCAGATAATTAGACTGGATGCAGCCATTTTTTAAGGAACTGGGAAGCTGGGAGCTGAAATGTTTTGTTGGTTAATAGATTTTTTTTAATACATTATTAAGTAGAAACTGGCATTTTTACAATTTAAGCCAAATACAGGTAATGAAAGGTGATTTCTGCCTAAATATGACATGATCTAAACCTGGAGCTTCATAATATAAAGATCTGAGCTCACACGAGAGCTTGAAATTCTTTTGAAGGACCATTACAACACAAAATGGGCATTTTCACCTGCAAAAATTGATTGAAGGCATTTTCACCTGCCAAAAATTGATTGAAGGCCACATGCAGGTAATGAAAGCTGATTTCTGTCTAAATATGACTTGATCTCATCCTGGAGCTTCATAATATAAAGATCTGAGCTCCCATGACAGCTTGGAATTCTTTTAAAGGACCATTACAACACAAAATGGGCATTGGCACCTGCCAAAAATTGATTGAAGCCATTTTAACCTGCCAAAAATTGATTGAAGGCCACATACACGTAATGAAAGGTGATTTCTGCCTAAATATGACTTGATCTCATCCTGGAGCTTCAGAATATAAAGATCTGAGCTCATACGAGAGCTTGAAATTCTTTTGAAGGACCATTACAACACAAAATGGGCATTTTAACCTGCCAAAAATTGATTGAAGGCATTTTCACCTGCCAAAAATTGATTGAAGGCCACATACAGGTAATAAAAGGTGATTTCTCTCTAAATATGACTTGATCTCATTCTAGAGCTTCATAATATAAAGATCTGAGCTCACGCGAGAGCTTGAAATTCGTTTAAAGGACCATTACAACACAAAATGGGCATTGGCACCTGCCAAAAATTGATTGAAGACCAAATACAGTTAATGAAAGGTGATTTCTGCCTAAATATGACTTGATCTCATCCTGGAGCTTCAGATCAGAGCTCACAGGACAACTTTGAATTCTTTTAAAGGACCATAACAACACAAAATCGGCATTTTCACCTGCCAAAAATTGATTGAAGCCATTTTAACCTGCCAAAAATTGATTGAAGGCCACATACAGGTAATGAAAGGTGATTTCTGCCTAAATATGACTTGATCTCATCCTGGAGCTTCAGAATATAAAGATCTGAGCTCACAGGACAACTAGGAATTCTTTTAAAGGACCATTACAACACAAAATGGGCATTTTCACCTGCCAAAAATTGATTGAAGGCCAGATACAGTTAATGAAAGGTGATTTCTGTCTAAATGTGACTTGATCTCATCCTGGAGCTTCATAATATAAAGATCTGAGCTCACAGGACAACTTGGAATTCTCTTAAAGGACCATTACAACACAAAATGGGCATTTTCACCTGCCAAAAATTGATTGAAGGCCACATACAGTTAATGAAAGGTGATTTATGCCTAAATATGCATGCTGCATTCACTGAAATAGTTATATTAATCTAAAAGCAGATTTACAAACCACACACACCCTGTCCATGATGCCGTTGAAAGTTTGTCTGTCGCTGCTGTCGATGAATCGGTCGGCGATCACTCTGCAACACTCGTGATGGAAGAGAGCCGAGAGGAGCTCAGAGCTCTGACACACCTCAGACTTCACTGTCAGGATCCCCTGAAATACAACACAACACATTTCACTATATAACGGTCCTGGTTCCTGCTTTGCAGCTTTCTGGTTTCGTGTTTCCTGTTTCATGTTGAAGGAGTCTCTTCTTGGGTGCCTTGTGTTACTTTACTGTCTGTCTTTGTCTTTTTCCTACCTGTGTCAACTATGTTCAATCAGTTCATTAGTTATCTTGTCTTTAGTCCATGTGTTAACCTGCCTGCCAGATTCTGCTGAGGTCCCTCAGGTTGAAGATGTAGTGAAACTTAGCAGGAGACGGTAGCATCTGAGGAAACAGAGAGGACTTCATGACATTTGTTTAAAATGACACACCAACCAACCGATTACAAAGTTAGTTTAAAAAAAAATAAAAGTAGAAGTAAGATGCAAGCATGTCCTACTGCAGGTCTTCAAAATAAAAGCTGAACAAACTAGTTTTTAGTTTTTAGGGTGTTATACAGTATTTCATGTTAAAGTTTTGCATAAGCTGAGCAAAGCTTAGGCTCTTCAGAAAAAGCTGTCTGTCGTTATACATGAAATGCAGGAGGAACAATACATGATCATGTACTCGACAAAACAAAGCAAAAGAGAAGTCAGCTTCTCAGTTATGACATGACGTATTATACCTTTGCCTTCACGGCCTGCCACACCCGTCTGGTGGTGGGTACGAGAGAGGCGGCGAGGCTGCAGACCTCAGTGGGGAAGCCTCTCTCTGGGCAGAAGTATCCCTGAGCCACAGTGCCGAAAATCTTATCAATGGAGGAGTTGGAGGGCAGCGTGCAGTTAAAGATGGAGAACTGCCTCTTCAGGCGCTGAGGGATGTCGTTGCGTCCGCCGCCCGGGTGGATCATGGCTGCCACCAGCTGTTAAAGGTCATTACACTCTTTATTCTTACTGATCTTTGAGCAGCCACCACAAACCTCAATGCTGAATGGAAAAACTGTGAATTGGAGACTTGACATGAACAGAGAGGAACCTTGTAACTTCAATACTCGTTGCCTCCATGTTGTTACCTGAACGTCCACCACGGTGATGAACTCTCCTGGACGATCCAAACTGTAGAAACCTCCCTGCTCCATCAGCTGACGCACAATCTCATTGGTTATCTGAAAGAGACAAAAAATCGGAGAGAAAAAATATAAACCGAGCTCAGTACTGTGATCGGTTAAACAAAGGAGTTTAAATACTTCAGGGTCTCGTTCATGGGATGGACTGGCTGGTTGGTGCGACACTGGCAGTACTGCAAACGTTGTACTGGATCAGTGCGGTCATGAGCTAAGATTGAGACTGAGGTGTCTCGGCTCAGCCTTAGAGATATGGTGAGGAGCTTGGACAGAATAGAGCTGCTGCTCTTTTGCGTTGAAAGGAGCCAGCTTTGGAGGTTCTTTGGAGGTTTCCAGGTCCATTTAAGTGGGAAGAGACCCCGGGGCAGACCCAGAACTCACTGGTGGTACTATGTAGCCCATTTGGCCTTGGAACGCCGCAGGATTCCCCAGGAAGAGCATGAATGTGTTACATGGGAGCTAAACCTGCTGTCACCACAACCCAACCCTGGATAAGCTGAAGGAGATGTAATGATCACGTGGAAAAAATATATTATATCTAATTTAAGTAGTAAATAAATAAAGACCACATTCTGTTTTTCTTGTCATAATTAAAAAATAAAAGACAAAAAGGAAACAAGAAAACAGAATAAGCAGAAATTGACCAATTATAGAGAGCCTGAAGCCGACCTGGTCTCCCCATTCATTGATAACGGGCATGTTGATGTCGTCGATGAACACGGTCATCCTGCGCCCGGCCGGCGGCCCGTAGGTGGCGCCCATTCGTTTATCGATGTAGCTCTCAATCGTTCTCTGGAACATGCTGGGCAGCGTGGCCGACGAGAAGTTCAGCGTCTTACTGAGGTGGAGCTCTGGGTCAAGCTTACTGGTGTAGCCCTGGAAAACAAGTAGCATTAACACTAGCTGAAAGACCACAGCTGAATGCTGAGGAGCGTGTCTCACTTTAATCATGACGGTCTTGGCGGTTCCCTGCTCTCCAATCAGCAGCACAGCTTTCCTCTGCTTCACAATGGTCTGCATCAGGAAGTCCGTCCTTACGTTGTCCACGTTAGGAACCAGGATGGAAGAGTAGTCTGGGACTTGGTCTTTGGGGTAGACATATTCTGGTACCTGCATTGTGACAATAATAAAAACAAAAGGCATCAGCACACTCCAATCTGTGTTTGCATTGAACCAACCACCAGAACCTCCTCTATTCTCAAATTTCTTATGTTCCAGAATATGTGGAAAAACTCTTCACAGGAACAGTTTTGTGTCCTCAGACCTTGTTGGACCAGTGCTCCCACTGTCCCTGCTCGTTGACGGTGAACTCAAAGATGGTCTGCTCGTCCTGAGTGTGCGGCAGGTCCAGAGATGAGCTGTGGCTCTTCAAACAGAATCACAGCGACAGTTCTTGTTAGAGCTCCCTACAGAACAGACGCAAAGGCTCATTCCAAATCAAAAGTTTAAAAACGTAAATTCCCTGCAGTAGTTTCTCTTGTAATCTGGCAACCTGACAGTCAGGGTCAGGGAGGGGAAATGCTGTTTAATGAACACGTATACAACAACACTACAGCATCCCCTGGAGGCTGCAGCGTTCATTACAGCCACAATCTGAAAGTGTTCAAACAAATAACATGTTTGTCCTGATGGTGGAGCTAGAGGTAAAAATCCACTGTGGAGAATAAATATTCACAGAGAGTTTGATGGACATCAACAGACAATCTAAAGCACAAACAAGGACACACACCTTTAGAAAGGTCTCCATCTTGACTCTGTCGTCCAGCTCCAGCACCGCTCCGAGAGACCACATCACCGCAAACACAAACAGTCGACCCACGGCGCCATGGCAACCCTGTTTTTCCTCCGCAGCTGGGAGTAAGCCCTGAACACACAGATATGAAAAAGACACACTTTGACCTATGACCCCAGAAACATCAGGAAGAAGTAAAGAAACATTAACTGAGGGTATTTTTATTTTCTAAGAGAGTGAGCGAGCAAGAAGCCACCGGACAAGAGTAAATCTGGGACTGACTTTTAGTGGTTGGTGAGAGCTTGGTGAAATAAAAGGCTGAAAGACAGACGCCGAGCTGGGCTGACTGCTGTTGGACTAGTCAGTAATATTAGCTGCTGCTGTGTCTGCTGCTGGTGACCTGGTTGATGATTGGCTGTTAGCAAAGTTGTCGAATCGCTAGTTTCTGATCAGAAGTAATGTAATCAGAACAAATACTCGAGTACAGCTGAACATAGTTACACAGTGGGATTACAATTGCTTGTCATTTCATTGCTGAAATATGAGAGGAAGTAGTTCTATATCATAGAGTGTGTGTGTGTGTGTGTGCTGTGTTTTCCTTCCGTGTTGTACCTGCAGCAGGTCAATAGTCTGTCTGATGTACATACACTCCAGCACCTGCATCTTTGGAGACACAGCAGTGGAAACAAAGTCCAACAAGTCCTGTAGGAGGAACAGAAAAACACCTGAGGACTTTTTCTTTTCTTTGAGTCCCTGAGCAGTTATAAATATATGAAACACTGACTGTGACAGAAAGTTATCTAAACTCATTGTTTTTCAGGTTCATGCTCACCTGGTAGCAGGACTTGAAGCAGAGTTTCAGAGCGTCAGCCTGCTGTTCTGGTAGCTTCTGTAACCAGGCCTGCAGGATTGGGCTCCAGCCGAGCACCGAGGAGCTCATGAACACCATCCCATTCCTGGACACTGTGGCTGGGGAAGCGTTGTCGATGTTGTGGGGCTCAAAGACAATCTGGAGGCAGGACAAAGCCTCACTTTAGATCTTCTGTATGATTCAGTTTTTATGTTAAACTCACAGCGGTCCTTACAATCCTGGACTCTGCTCACTGAAACATGACGGACAGATGGACGAGCAGATGTTGTAATGTCACCTTGCAGCAGGGAGCCATGGGAATTCGGTCTCCGTTCGCCAGAGTCAGAGTTTTGTTGTCGTCCAGAACTGAGTTCAGGTTCTCGATCCAGATGGCATCAACTGGACCGTCCAGCACAATCCAGATGTATTCCCCCTGAGAGACACACACAGTACGGACATGTCATGCTGTTAAAAGTACACAAACAAAGTAAACTACTGCTAACTGTTAGCTAACGTTAGCTCAGTTTGGTAGCCGGGCTAGGAGGAGGTTTACAGGCCTGGAGCGTTGTGACATTACAGTAAGACAGTAAGACAAAGTATTGAACACTTGAATGATACAATAATATCCATCAACCTTCTTGGCTTTGAGAGTCTTCCTCCATAGAGTTGAAAAGACGCCGTCAGTCCAGTCGTTGGTGGTGACATCCAGCGTGCCAAACATCTGCGAGGCTGTGATCGCTTTGGGGTTCATTCTCATCTCCCGGTGGGGGGAGCCGCACTCTGACATGGCCTTCATCAGAGTGTGGATGCAGGCCGTCTTCCCGGCACCGCTGGGACCCAACGTCATCATACCTGCATGAGCACATGTCGTTTCATGACACTGGACACATGGTGGGCTCTCCAGGGCCAATTGCTGTATCTACTGTATTTCTTCTATTTATTAGGGACAAAGGCTCTAAGAATAGATCAATTATCAGGACACCTCCACGTTCTATCTGTAATGATGCATACCATGTCGCACTCTCTGCGTCTCATAGAGCTGAACCAGTTTGAGGATCCAGGGGGGATGAGGGATCAGACTGGCCTGCTGTGCCTGACTGATGATGGATGACTCCAAGTCTGGATACCCGGCTTTATCCAGAACTACAGAGGAGGAAGAGTAGTAGTCTGCATTACATGTGACCACTGTATTATTGTGCTTCAGTGCGCTGTGTGTGGAGAGAGGGACACCTACCAATACCAGGAAACAGATCGTTGATCAGACTCATAAACAGAGGCTCATCCTCATCAACCTGCAGAGATACAGGAACATAGCGGTATAACATAAACACTGTGTATACGTTTCAGATACTGTATATGGTGATATTATCCGCCAGTGTAGGATATTACAAAACAAACACACCAGTTTGGAGAGGTTCATGTCTCTCAGGACTCTCATCACCACAGTCTTCTCTGGTTCTGATGGGTTGGACCTCTTCACGGCTCCCAGCGTCCTCAAAACCGACAAAATGTTCCTCAGACCGAAATCATAATGGACCTGGTGTAAAAACATAACTAATGTTGTGAAGTCATATGTATAAGACAAACTTTTTTTCCATGGAGAGACAAATTTGAAACATCTTCATCGACCTGTTTGGAGAGCTGCTCCTCACACAGTTTGTAGAGGGTGTAGAACTTCCTGCTGAGGACCTGGTTGTCACGGAAACCTGCACTGGCCAGTTTGACCCTCATGATGATGGCTCGGTCTGGGACCATCATGGCAACTGTGCGAAACTGAATCTTCAGGTTCTCGGGCAGCTCCTGACGGCCGGCGTATCCGGGGTTCTGGTGGACAGCGAAGTCACTGGTTAAAATCTGGAACTTGATTGGGCTGGTTCGGAGGTGGATCAGCTCTCCGGCTCTGGTTCTGCAGTAATTCAGTTCTCCTTAACTGCTTCCGAGATGGATCCCTTCCCCAACTCTTGACCAGTACTACAGCAGAACCCTCAGACTGGTCATAACATAGATCAGTTCTTGAAATTGCTGACTGGTTCTGCAATACTCTGGTTCTGTGATAGATCAGTTCTCAAACATGGGTTAAAAGTCAATTCAGTTCAAGACCTCTAACTGTTTCTAAGAGACCTCTACAACTGCAGATTCTCCTTTGGTAGTTCAACATATCTGTGGTTAGGACTTTGGGGATAATATTGGGGATTTCACTGGGGAGTACTGCAGTTTTTGGTCTTAACTCTTGGTATCTGCAGAACCTTTGGTCAGTTCTGAGATGGTTTAGCTTGTTATTGACAATTCATGAAAAAAGGTTTGAGTACTGAAAGTTACCATTGTGAGGAAGATGCCAAACTCTGGGTCCATGTCAACAACGTCTCCGTCGGTGAAGACAAACTGTTTCTTCTTGTTCTTCTTACACTGCAGGACAATGTAGATCTGCTGTGCAGCGACTGACAGGACCGGCAGCTCGATGCGGTTAAATTCATCAAAGCAACCCCAGGCTCCTGACTGAGCCAGACCTGCAGACACACACAACAATTAACTGATGTCACCATGGTAGATGGCTATGTAGCATTATTTGCTCTGGCGTTAAAACCAAAAGGCATGGCTGCAGTAACCAAAAGAAAACTTTATTGCCTGAGTCTTGGTCATGATAAAAAAAAGAAGCTTTTAACTCAAGTCCAACTGACCTCTGGTCCACTTCGGTTCTGTTTTGAATGTGTAAGTCCATCACAGGATTGGATTTTTCCAGTAACTATCGATATACTATTACGCAGAGTAACCAAACACACATTCACACACCTTTGTAGATGCGTCCAAGTCCTCTGTAGTCCATCTGATCCGAACAGTTGAAGACCACCACATATTTTCCCAGACAGCGACCCATGTCTTTAGTGGTCTCGGTCTTACCTGGAAACACACACACACATGCAGAGTCAGGGCAACATGCAACAAAGTCCAGGTAAAAAGTTGCTGGTTGCTAGAGACGTACTGTGTTACCTGTTCCTGCCGGACCAGCTGGAGCTCCACCCATACTCATCCCCAGAGCCTGGGACAGAGTTATGTAACACCTGGACAGAAGAGAATTAACATATTTGTATCTGATGAAGGCATCATCTTTTTATCATATCACCCAGCAGTATGCATGTGTCAGGTGCCGTGTACCTGTCTGTCAGCGGGGTGATGACCAGTCTGTCTGTGCAGCCCAGGTATTCGTTGCAGTAGCTGAACTCTACATCTGTGATTTGGATGACACATTTGTCTGTTTCCTCCAGGAAGTAAAACCTTGACTGTTTTTGCCACTCGAAGTCAGACGCAGATCGCACGTTCAGACGCACCTGATGCAAATAATCAACACATTAGAAAATACTTCTTTGATCAATATTAAATTCATATTTGAGTCCATCTATTCGTCCACCCACCAGCTCATCGAAGATGTCTCTCTGGTGGACATGGATGGTGATGAGCGTCTCGTACTTGGTCCTCTCATTTTTGCTCAGCTCCCTGGTCGTCATGTCGATCAGTTCATTGAGGAGGTCTAGAAACTTCTGATTGGTTGTCTGCATGATCTGTCAGCCAATCAGATAAGGGGCAGTGAGTAGCTTATAATCAAAGACATGTTTCCAATCTCCTCCTGTTTTCAAAATAAAAGCACCTTTTTGTCAGACTTGCTTAGGACAAGCGCGTCCTCTGCGTCTTTGGTCCAGATCATCTGGATTCCCAGCAGGCCAACCTGAGCTGGAAACGCAGACTGGAACTCCAGCAGCTTCATGCTCGGGTCGCTGATTGCCAGGTAAGCCTGGCGGATGATAGCATGGAGGGTCTGCCTCACCCCTTCAAGCAACTGTCCTAACCACACCTCCACATTCCCCTGGAAGAAACAAGTCTTACAGGTAATGCCCTGGCCTTCATGAGTCAAAGATAAAACTCTTCTTGTGAACGATGTATCTGGTTTAAAGTCGTAAAGTTGTAGAAAACTATTTTGCACGCAAACTTTCTGCCTGAATATGACTTATGGCTTAGAAATGACAGAATGTTGTCCTTTATGAAATTCCCCACAGTTAGTGTGTTCACATTCTTTCATTTATGTTGTGACACAGAGCTACAAGGCGAGTCATCAATGATGAAGGTACTGCGTGTACCTGTGCCAGGACAGGTTGGCTCAGCTCCACAGTTTCTCCTTCTTGAGACTGAAAGCTGATGATCTGGTCGTAGATTTTCTCATTGAAAACAACTCTGTTAACATTGTCAAACAGACTGAGCAGATGAGCCTGAGAGACAGAGAGACAGACGGAGACGAGCGTAAGTAAACCTCCAGATTCTGCTGGCTTCCTGCCACCATCTAAATCCATCAAGGACACAACTGAAAAGCAGAGTATTAATGTGGTTTAATGGTAAACTGAAACAGGTTACTGTAAAATTACCAAAATCATCAGTGAAAATCAGTAAAAGTGTATCACCTGTATATGACCTGTGTGTCACCTGTGTGTCACCTGTATCGTGTGCGAGTCCGAGGCTTGACCCAGAATCTCTAGCAGCGCGGGGTCAGATACGAAGAAGAAACGAGGAAAGACCAACCGCTTCTTCTCCAGGTAACCAGACAGAGACTTCTGACAGAGCTCCAACTGCTCCAGGAGGTGAGGGAGCAACTGCGGGGAGAAGATGAAGACAGAAGTTCTTGGTCTGATTCAAGAATGAATCCTGACAAAAATCTCATGTTGGTGTAGTGCTGCTCAGAGGCACCTGGCTGAGCGTCTCGTCTCCCACGCAACACTGCACCACGTTGGGAAGCTCGTGCGCTCGCTGCATGATCCTCTGCCATGACTTGTCAATGTTCTGGAAGCGTTTGGCCTCCTGGATGAGTAAAAGAAGAACTTTTAATTCTCTCTGTGACGTGAGAGAGAATGTTACAGCCGCACCTACAACGTGATGGTCGTGTGACCTGAGGCAGCTGCTTGGCGATGTCTCCACCCACGAACACCGCCTCCAGGTAGATCCAGAGGTTTTGAACTGACAGCCACTTCTCGATGATCTCAGAGGTGTTGGAGAGTTTCTGGACCCACAGCTGGATGGAGGGCTTGAATGGAGCATTGTACCTGCAAGGCCACAGACGTTCAATCATTCATCAGCGTTCCCACACTCTTTTTATTTTGATAGTCATTCTCTTTTCCTCGCTTCCTTTCCTTCCCACCTTTCCTTGCCTCAGCCCCCCGTCTACCAACCTGTTGCTCAGCAGTGACGTGAGCACCATCAGACTGTCCTCCATCATCGAGATTTTCTCGGCCGTGTCGGCTCCTTTCAGCAGCAGTTCTCCTCTGGTCCTGAAGGTGGCGAAGCTGAGCGCTTGGCTGCTCCACTCGGCCACCACGTCCTTCAGCTTGGCCTCGATGTCGCGCTCCTTCACCGCGCTGATGCAAACATCCTGAGACGTTCAGGAGAAGAGTCAAAATATTCAGAATATTGCTTTTCAAGGATTATTATATTTGCATAATTATTCTGGACTTTTCCAGTTTTTCTGGATTGTTTTTGTGTTTCACGATTGACATTTTTTCTTCATGGTTAATTTGAAATTTTATAAATTGTCAACTTTTTAAGGCCATGCCTGATGTTTTGCAGTTACTTCAATCTTAGAAATAATTAAATAATAATAATAAAAAAATAATCTTAGCATTATTGTACAATTTCCAGGATTATTCTTGATTTTGTATGCTAATTCCCAACTTTCCTGGATTACTCTTGATTTGCAGTTTTCCAGATTATTTCTGACTTTTCAAGATAAGATTTAAATCAACATCTGAGAAAGAGATGACTGTAAACACCGTCACTGTGCTCAGCATCCATACCTCAATGTCTTCTTTGTACTTCAGCAGCGGAGCCTCCATGATGTTTCTGAGGGAGAAACTCTCTGATTCCACCTGGAAACTGTGACCAGTCAACTCACTGAGACGAGTCCAGTGTCGAGGCAGCATGGCCTGAAGGACGCAGTGACTTCATTAAAAAGGAGTTACTTTTATTGCATGTTAGACGGTGTTTGTGAATCTACTTTTACAGTACGCAGTACAGTTCACAGATATGTTGAGGACTTGGCTGCTTTTCACTGTGTGGACAACACTTCCTCTGAACAACACAACCGATGGTCTCAAACACGTTAAAAGACCAGAAGTTCCACTAATTAACGTTTGACAAGGCACACCTGTTACCTGAAAACCATTCGAGGTGACGAACTCATGAAACTGACTGAGAGAACAGTGTGTAACGCTGCCATCAAAGCAAACAAACCTAAAATCTAAAACACATTTTGCCACATGATCCCACATCTACAATGTAAAAAGTACATATAAATATCCATGAAGTCAGACTGACAGAGAGGTCGTCCTACCTTGTTGGCCATCATGTAGAGCAGCGGGCAGGTCTCAGTGAAGTCATCAATGGTTTTCTTCAGATCTCTGAAGGCCTGCCACTCCTTCAGCGCCTTCGGCAGCTTCCGAATCCTGAAAACACAAAAGACGCCCCAGTGAGAGGTGGAGGAATAAAACTACTACTGCTGCTGATGACCAAGCCTTAGATATTAACTACATAACATATAAAATATGCATAGATTTTAATTTGCTGCCTGCATAATACAACACTAAAAAAATGTGAAAAAAAATTCACAAAAAAATCTGCATATATGTAATATGTTAAATATGTTTTATTAAAGGTTTTAAATGACATTTTAATAGCAGATTCAAGTATTTTTACTGACAACATTTTTTACAAAAAAAAAATAGCTTTTGCATGGCGATATATGATACAAAAAAATACAAGAACAAAATATTTTTACTAACTTTACATACTGTACATGTGCACAAATATAGATGATGCTCACCAGTTACAGCTATGCCATAATAAATCTGTCTTTATCTCACTGAATCTTAAATAATAACGTGTTCAACATGTTCAACGTGTTCCGCTCTGTCGTACCTGTTCTGGAAGTCCTGCAGCTCGGTGTTGATCTTCTCAATGTTGAGGTCAGCCCACAGGATGTCGTAGTATCCTGCGACACTGTCAATGACGGCGTTATACAAAGTGTAGAGTTTGGACAGCAGAGAGAGCTCCCTCTTGATCCTCTGCAGCTCCGGATACTCTGCAGGGAAGAGAAGGAGGTTAGGAAGGAAGGAGAGAGGAGGAGGAGAGAAGGAAGGGATGTCAGTCGTACCATTAACAGGAAGTCCAAACAGCTCCTCTCCTCCAGAGCAGGTGGTGTATCTCCTCCACAGATGATCAAACTCAGCCTGAAAACTCTGCAGCCGCTCACTGGCTTCAGCTGGAGCCACGCCCTCCACGCCCGGACCCCTGCAAACACACGAGTTTCAATTTTTTTCCACGTATAATTCACCATCACAACTGTTTGTCCCCGACGTGTGAGCACCTGTGGTCGTATTCGGTGTAGAAGCTCTGAACGTCGATCTGGAAGCTCTGCACTGCAGACAGCAGGTCTGCCTTCATGCAGGGTTGGATCTTCACAAGAGTGTTCTGGTTCTGCACCACCTGAAACCACAACACACTCGCTCACACCTGTACTCGTTTATTCTTTATCTGGATCTCCATTGGCTTCCACGAGACTCTGATGTCCAAACACTTGTTGTTTGTTTCTGCCTCTTAAAGGAAGCTTTTCCTCGCCACTGTCACTGAGCGCCTGCTCATTGTGTGAATTCTGTTATGATTCGTGAATACATCTGATTTGAAATCTTCCAGTTTGGAAGATATTTTTCTCAGTGTCTTCTTTAACGACATTCACTCTGCAGTCAAAACATCATTGTTCCTTCCTGCGTCTCACCAGGGCGTTGAGGTTTTTCCAGGCGTACGTCAGGCCGTCGACGCGCTCGGCGTTACCGTCCGAGAACAGAAGTTCGTGTTTATTGAGCAGAGCAAAGGATTCCTCCACTGGGCCAATGGTGGCGTCGATACGAACCTCCGCCTCCCGGACCTCGAGCAAACAGAACAAGACATCAAAATAAGGAAAGGATGGGATGAAGTAAAAGTACCAATGTGTGATGTGAATGTGTTGCTAATTATCTGATTGATAATCAAGTGAATGATTAATATTGGACAGAGAACAGCCGATCAGATGCTGGCTGACCTCTCTGAGCGCTGCCATGGCTCCTCGAACATCCTCCAGGTCTGTGATTGGACGCTGCAGGCGCTTCGTCAGCCCGTCCACGAATGAGAAGATGTCGTCCATGTCAGCGGACGCGCGGCGGTTGAGCGCGGCGCCGAAGGCTCGCTTCCAGAGGCGACACTCCTGAGTGAGCGACAGCTTCAGCTGGTCAGTGTCGAAGACGATCGAACCCACCATAAGAAACGCTGGAAGCTCCGAGATCTGCACCTCCAGCTTCTGCAGGGGCAGCAAGGCATGATGGGTAACAGAGGGTGAATGCACTTGAAGTTTGAATGGCGGAACTCTCCTCTGATAATCTGACGTCTGTGACCTCCTGCTGATCCACACTGACCTGTGATCAGGTGAACGGTGTCTCTGTCATTCGTACGTCTGTTCTCACACTATGTAACTTTGGGCTCCGGGTCGGGAGAAGTACGTAACGCTTTACGGCACTAAGTCACACACCACCACTACTAGTTAGTGTTTGTACCGCAGGTCCAAAGAGCCTGTGGTACAAACACTAACACTCCCCCGGTGCACCGAGCTAACAGCAGCTAACAAACTGAGCTAACATGAGCTAACAGCAGCTAACAAACTGAGCTTACATGAGCTAACAGCAGCTAACAAACTGAGCTAACATGAGCTAACAGCAGCTAACAAACTGAGCTAACATGAGCTAACAGCAGCTACAGCTGTCAGCAGTTTACTTCACTGTCCATCATAAACTCTGTAAATCACAGAGAGTTGAGGCGGAGCAGCCGGAGGACATCAGAGGGAAAACCAGAAAACATTTTCTCCATAAAATATGATCCAGTTTCACCAAAATCAGTGAAATTGGAGAAGAAGGTGAGAAATACAGGAGCGGGAAAATCAGGTAGGGTTGGACCGTGTGCATCAAACTGTGACCTGTATGAGGTTCATGTGATGAACAGGAACTGGACTTACGGAGTAGAAAGAGATCTGAGAGCTGAACTCCGTCAGAGAGGGGTCAGACTGCAGGAAGGCCTGGACCTGCTCCTCTGGGTCCTAAACACAACTTCCTGTTAGTCCAGCTCAACATTGATAACAACAGCTAAACACACATATGCACACACACACGCACACACACACACTGACCTGGACTGACAGAGTAGAAAAGTGAGCGAGTTCATTCAGAGTGTCGACAGCTTGAGCTCTTAGAGACGACACGATGGAGCTGAGCTGGATCACCAACCTGCTCAAACAACAGCAGCAGTTAACAGGACATGAGTTCAAGGTACCATCACATTGTCTTCTACCTGCTGGACCCGACCCTTGTAGAGTCATCAGGCAATAAGTAGGACGTGAAGTATTTTTAAAGCTTTTATATATTTTATCAAATCAGAGACTGGATTGTTGGACTGACTTGGTGACGTCTTTATGTTCGGCCAGCTGTCTGTCCAGAGGCCTCAGTACTGGAGGCTTCACCGGGATGTCGTCACCTGCATCCCGAACCGCCGCCTGCTCCACCTGCCAGATAGAATAACACTGGAATGTGATTGGCTGTCCGGTAACAGGTGTTCTCCTAAAGCGAATGAATGAGATGACTGACGAGCGTACCTGCTGCTGTTTGTACTGCAGGTGAGAGTAAGTCCACAGAGGGATGTCTTTAGTCACAGACAACACAACACTCACCAGCTTGTTCACTGTACTCTGAAACACACACGACAAACACACACATCATGGATTAACGCATACACTTAAGAAGTTAAAGTCAAAAAGACTAAATATAAAAACTAAATATAGAAAATATCAGTCTTGAATTTTCCCAAAGAAGTTGCAGGAAACCACAAAAGTTTATAAAAATCCAGCTGTTTGTTGTTTACATGCACAGATTCCAGTTTGAACCACTTTTAATAATCACCATGGAAACCAGCAGCGTGTAAACTGCATTGCTATTGTAGCAACAGAAAAGAAGTACCTGGATGTCGTCCAGGCTGGGTCTGAGGACGATGTTGGGGATGGTGAGCTGGATGGAAGCTTTAAAGAGAGGTGGAGGAGCTGATTCGTTGCTGCAGGAGGAGGAGGAGGAAGGCGGTTGGTATTTGGGGACATGGAGTCTCCTCCTCAAGGCGTCCAGAGAGGATTTAGTAGCTGAGAGGAAAAGGACAAATCAGTGTAGGATGTATGAAGCTGCAGGGTGAAGGCGGACAGCACGCATCTGATGAAAGGAAGGCAGAGGAGGGAAGGAGACATGGTAGAAAAGAAGGCTGACCTCTGACCAGGGCCTCGGTGTTGCGATGACAGAGTTGACCAATCAGGTTGTAGAAACGACAAGGAAGACAAGACTGACACCGAGTCTTCTGTTTGGAGTCTGGATGGAGACACTGGAAAGACCCCTGAGGAGGATGAGGAGAAGAATGAACGGCAAACTACATTTTAATTGTTGGACCAGTTCTCTTCTCTTACGTGTGAGTTACCTCCAGATTCACAGTCTCAGTCGTCTTCATCTTCTTCTTCAGCTCCTCGATCAGCTCAAACACATATTTCTCCACCTGCTGACTCTGCCTGTGAACACATGACAAATTAGAAATGTCGTAGTACATTGTACAGAAACAAAATGTGATGAAACTTCATATTTAAATAAAAATAACACAAAGAAAACCAGAAAAGGGAAATGTGATGATGTTTGAAAAAAGACGCGTGTGAATATGAATGTGAATATTGTTTTACCAGTTGAGAGTGACAGCAGCAGCTTGTACTGAGCTGTCTGTCTGCAGCAGGAGGTCCTGAGGTGAGACAGGTGAGTCTTCAGGCAGGACCAGCAGACAGCAGGAAGACATGGCCTGAAGAAGCCGACCGATGCGACACTCTAACAGATCTGTGGCAACTTTGGACACCTGATCCAGATCGTTCAGAGCCTGGTACACACTCTCTATGACTGAGCAGGACGGAGAGTGGACATGAAATATTACTGGATGTCTGTTCACTTCACGATTGTTGATAAAACTGGTTTGCTGATCGTCACGTTACGATTTAATATGAGCTTCATAGATCTGCATCTATCCAACCACGACTCATTGCCATGATCTATCCCTGCTTACATGCATCAGTGTGGAGAGCAGCCCAGGACAGTGTGGTGAGTCCAGGAGAGAGAGCCACCTCCACCCGGCCAATGAAGGGCTGCATCAGAGGGAAGAGGAAAGGGGGGATTCGGGCAACCACCGAGCCGTAGTCCTGGAGCAGCTCCAGCAGCCTGGATCAAGTCATGACAATACAAGCTGAACAAAGATCAAGCATTGTATTTTAACCTTACGGTCAAAGTCTGCCACAGTGGACCTCAAATTTGATCATTCAAGTAAAACCTGTGCACACAAAACAAAGAAAAATAACCGTGAACGACTGATTTGTGGCGTTTTTGTGCTCTCAGTGAAACTGAGCACAGTAAAGAGACAACAGCTGTTCTCACCGCCTGTACAGAGCTTTGACCTGTGCTTCTCTGGAGCTCATTTTTAGGATGACTTTTGGCACGGTCACCCCCAGTTTGGTCATCCATCGGGCTTCCTGCAGCACCTCCAGCACCACGGGGTCCAGGTTCACGAAAACCTCCTGAAAAAACGACAGTGACAGTTCCTCATATGACGTAGCCCTGTCCTACCAGGTGTGATGCACGATATCCACCCAGCTGTGAGAAAACCTCATGACAGGACCATCGGTACGTCATGAGTAACCAGAACCAGAAATATACATCATCACACTGATATCTGTGATTTTATTTTGGCGGCCTGGTTTCCTGTGTGAATCTATAAATGTCTCGGCACCTTGCTGTTCTCATGTCGGACCAGCAGGGCGGCGCTCAGGCAGTGCGGTGCGCTCTCCGCAGCCTGACTCCACCCTTGCAGGTGCAGCACCTCGTACTGCAGCAACACCACCGCTATCTTGTTGTAGCTCCGGATCACTTTGGTCATGTCTGGTCCCTGGAAGAGAGACGGGACAGGAAGGTTCACCGAGGTCGCACTGATCGGTAATACTGATGACTGATGAAGAAGAATCAGAGGCCGCACCTTAAGGATGTCGAGCTTCTTCTTCAGGATCAACATGGGAGCTTCAATCTTCCTGAAGAGCTGACGACACCACAGGATCCGACCGGCCACCTGAGAGCGAGGGCAGAAAATAATCATTGACCACAGAGTCAGTCAGACAGACAGTGAGGGAGAGACAGGTGTATGTACCGGGGGCAGGTTGCGTCCGATGGGCGGGCTCTCTCTCTGTCTCTGGTAGGTCTTCCTCAGCAGCTCCAGCTCTCTGCTGTAGCGCTGCAGCAGCAGCAGGTAGTGCTGCTTCAGGTCCAGACGAGAGGCCGGGCCGGACTCGAACACCGCCAGCAGCTCCAGCATCCGCTCCGTCTGACAAAACAAACGGTGCTCTGAATGTTGGTGCGGCTGCCTGCTTCAGTTTGAACAACATGAAGCTCCATCAGTCAGAGCAGGTTAGAACTCACAGTGAGAGACTGTTGGAACCAAAAGTCCAGCAGAGACTGAAGAGACTGGAACAAACCCTGAACCTGGAGCTGGAAGTCTGCGTAGTCACTGTCAAACTGAACACACACACACCTTTACTTCCTAAGTGTGTCAATCATTGGCAGCATAAAGACTGAACGGCGTATTCGTGACGTCCCCCACGGGTTTATGAAGCTCAGTGTGGTGGCTCTGCCTGCCACCATGTTTGTAGTCCTGACTGATCAGCCTCCTAGTCCTGGTCACATTATATTAAGTTATGCAGAATTAAGAGCGTGGACGCTTTGATTGACAGGTGTCTGGTTCATTCAGCCCGCCTCAGCTCCATCCACTCTCCACCTCTTTGCGAAAGCATTTTCGGATTAGGCAGAGGTGCAAAGGTGGAGACGACCAGAGCCACCACGATGAGCTTCACAAAGGCAACGAAGAAGACTTCACGGAGACTACGTCCAGGTATTGGACAGCCTGCTCTGTGCTTTGCTATTATTCATCCATTATTATTCTGTAGCATTTTTATGTCACTTATATAATGTTACCTCCAGCTTACGGTGGTCCAGGATGTCGTAGGTCTTGGACTTGGTTGTGGAGACGATGGTCTGGTAGCGAGCGTAAATCTTCTCAATGCCCTCCACCTGGAACACAGCTCGGCTCAGTTCATCACGGGGATGTTCATTCACATGTTGCGTCTCAATTTCTCCACTTAGTTATATTTTTTGTAGCTGCATCAACCACCACTACATAATCTGCCAAATCCTGCAGCTAAAACCAAAATATATGAACTCCATCTCTAAATTACAACGTTTGAATCGTTTTTTTTAACAGAAAAATTTAATTAAAAAAAGTAATTTACCCTCAACTGCCTGAATGAATCAACCAAATAAAAATATTTCTCACAAATGACAAATAAATGAAAAAATGTTGTTGCAATAGAAAGAAACTGATTCTCTTTGTATCTGTTTAAACTAAAGGTTAAATATTAATAATCAGCCCACCTTCATGTGTTTCAGGGCAGCCAGGCTCTCCAGTGAAGATGCCATGTCAGCTATCTTCTCCAGACGCCTGCAGAAAGCATCAAACTTCCCAAAGATGTAGTTTTCACTGAGAAAGCAGACAGAAAAAAGGTGCTGGGGGTAAAAGGTCATCAGTTATACATTAGGTGACTGCTGCTGCTGCTGCTTGGTGTTTACCTGAAGTCAAACTGTCTGTTTTCAGGATTCTCTCTCAGTTTGTCTCTGACCGCCTGGAAGCTCCTCTGATACTCCACGTTCAGATTACAGCAGTCTGCGATAAGCTGCAGCAGCACCGGCCTGAGACACACAAACACACACTCTTTTCTCCTCTTATGTAATCTGGTTTTGACTCATCAGATTTCGTTGGTCTGGTCTTGTCTTCTGTACCTGCTGTGGTCCCAGATGCGAGCCACGCCCTGCGACAGGTAGGCCCTGCAGGTGGTGATCATCTGGTTAGTGACCTTGAGCAGCAGAGAGGTCATTCTCTCTGAGGTGTTGTAGTACTGAGACACAGTGTGGATCATCCTGATGCTGGTCATCAGACCAGGGATGTGCTCCAGCATCTTGGTCTGTCAGAGCAAGAAGGTAAGGAGGGAGAGAAAATATCTGATTTCACTGATTTTGGTGAAACTGGATCATATTTTATGGAGAAAATGTTTTCTGGTTTTCCCTCTGATGTCCTCCGGCTGCTCCGCCTCAACTCTCTGTGATTTACAGAGTTTAATGATGGACAGTGAAGAAAACTGCGACATTGTGGTTTGATTAATGGTTGTGTATTGATTGCTAACGGTAGTAATGCATATTCGTTTATCACAGCAGTGTGCAGTAAATGGTTGATCTTTGCAGCTTTTTCTGTGGTGCAGGTTTGAATCCTGAAGTTTGTCTTTGCAGTGCATTTCCCCAGCGGTCCAAAGAACTTGTCAGAGAGTGTAGAGATGCTTCAGTTTGTCCTTGGCCTCGTTAGCCACGACTGTGATGTCCGCGTCCTGACACACAAAATGAATCAGAAATCAGTCAATCATGATATTAGCAACATGCTGTGAAATAAACAAGAACTAGAGAGCTTACCACTTCTCTCCCGGAGGCTCGTGAGTTCGAGACTTGGTGACCTATAGAACTCCCAGAGTCCTTTTCACCATAGGGCCTTGACTTCCTCCCATCAGACTGACACATACACACACACATTTGAATGTTTTGATGTTATAAACAGGGTGTTAAGATTTGAGCAGACAAGACAAAACATTCAGGCACTCATGATGTTTGACGTATCGTCAGACACCCCGGAGACAAAGGAAGTGTCTAGCGCTCCGATCGAAACTGATCTACCTGTTAAAGGTGACCATCCGTCTCTTCCGGTGCTCCAGCTCAGCGATGGGCGGCGTCATCGGCTTCCTTCCTCATCCTGCTCACTCTCTGTCAGGACCTGTTTGATCTGGTTGGTCACACAGGACACCACGCCCTCCAGACGCTCCACCAATCTCACTGTTATTGGCTGAGCACAAGCTGTGGTTGAGGCTTTGATGCATTGGTTATAAAGTGGGATCTGTATAACATTCAGGTATTAACTCTGACTCCACCCTCCATGCTCACTTCAATTTTAAAAATATAAACATATCGTGTGCGTGGAGTGTTAGTGTTTGTACCAAGCAGCAGAAGCCCAGGAGGCCAGTGTCATGCCAGAACCTGAGCTAGGTGGCGGGCAATGTGACGGGCGAGAATTTTCACTATGGGTTGAGGAACCCGTAGCTATGTTGACCTTCTTACCTGCAGCCGTGTAGTCTGCGGGGCTGATCAGCTGGGCGATGGCATCAGGAAGGTCGACGTGCTGCAGCTGGGTGCACCTGTCCATGTTGTCTCTGGCGAGCTCAGATTGCTGACAGGCAGGTCACAAGAAGGCAGAAAGGACTGGACGTGTGGACAGGAGGCGCCCTCCAGCACAGAGCCCCACGTCTGAACACAGAATCAAAGGTCAGACACAGGACAAAAACCCAGACCGAACATAAATGTTGAAGAGCACTAGAGCGATAGCCAACTAAAGAGTTGAATCTGAATAGACAAAAATGGATGTTGGTGTGTACCTGCTGTGACCTGAGGGCGGTAACATGATGTGGCCAGCAAGTCTCAGAACTGTTCAGGATGTTTACCATCACTGCGGTCAACATGCCGAAGTTCACCTCCTATGAACACAGCGAAATTACGGCAGCGCGTCACGTCGGCAGACTCTGGCCTTCGGTCGCTCAGCGTCTGTTCAAACTTCTTTTTCTTATTCTGCAGGACCGAGCACAAGTCACTGACCTGTATGCGTTAAGCGGTGGTTATCGCCTTGTCAGTGGTTCTCAGGAAGACAGACACTTCCCCCAGTAAAGGCTGGAGAAAACAGAAAGAGGAGCTGTGTTGAGTTTAATTTTGAATGAAGTGTAGTAACGAGTACATCTCACGATAAAATAGTGTGCAGTGCAGAAAAGAGTCTGATGATCTGCATGCGAAGAGCTCTGATTCACAATTTCTACTGTCTCACAAGAAGACAATGGCACAAACCATTTTATTTATAAGTACCTTTCAAACACAGTTACATACAAAACAGTGAGAATAAACTAAGTGTAAAATACTGTATAGTTTGTATCGACATATCATTATATATAATTATATATATTATATTATATGTTATATTTATTATAACATGTTTCTGAAGAAAATTAAATAGCCTGAGTCAAACTGTGTCGTGCATGCTGACAGTGATTTTCTATCACCTACGTAACAAGCGGCAAACAAACAACGCAGGATTTTCTTCCATAGCAACAACGAACTCAACCACAGCAGTTATTATGTCTGGCTGACAGAACAATGGGAATATTAAGCATCATTGTTCTGAGCTCAGAGTGAAACTAAATATGTGTTGACAAATCCTCAGGTACACAGTCACACCTCGTCTTCACTGTCGGCAGCCCATCAACAGTCTTACACCTCTTTCCACGTCTAATAAACCTCAACAGGCAGGGCAGACAGGAGCACACCGCCGTCAGACTTTCCAGCATTCAGGATGCTACTGATTTATCTGGGTGGAGTTTCGAGCGCTGAATGTAGCAGACCCTCCGGCTCATTCCAGCGCTGGAGTGACTTCCGCTTTTGTGCCCTGATTGTAGGAAGAAATCCGAGACAAATCTAACCCAGAATCAGGCATTAGAATGACTAAACAGAAACAGCCAACAGCTCTTTTGTTCATGGATCACCTAGCAGGTTTTCAGGAAGTCAAACTGAGGTGCAAATGGCACCTCTTGGCCACTGGCACAGCCCAGAAACAGTCAGGTGGCTCATGCCTGCACAAGATCCACGGGACGGGGGCCATCCCACAATTATGTTACTGCAGCTCGTGGTTCCTGGTTGCTCCTTCCTGGGACTATTTCATCAAAAAGAACGTGTAAATGGAGCATTACTCTCCTCTGTGATGTCTTTACTGAAACCATCACAGTGTCATCTCATAAAGTCAATTAGGACAGCTTGAGGAACCAAGAATGGCAATCTCTAAAGCTAAATCACCATCAGACTGATAGCTGATTGGTTCTAAGGCTGCATTTCAACATTCTCTACTCCTCCACATGGACTGTTGGCCTGAAAAGCATCTTAAAAAGTGATTGGTCAGTACTGCTCAGACTACAACCGGAGAACAGAACACTTGAAAATGCGTGTCCCCTGCCTGCAGACTGGCGCCTACCTCAGAGCTCCCTGTAGTGAGGAAGAGTTTCCTCTGAGCCAACGCCGAGGTCGCTACATCCACAAAGGAGGGATGACAGGATAGATTCTGCAGAGAAGGGCGTATAAAGAGAGGGAAATACACGAATACACATTTCAATGTGTCAATTTAAAAACTGATTCAGTTACCTGTTTCACATTCTGATAGAAGAAAATCAGCTTCTTGGATCCATTACCCAACAAAAGAAATCATCGATGAGGCTGAACTGGAAGAATCCAGCGAATTTATCCAAAGATTGAACCATAAGTGACTCATGGAGGCAGAGATTTAAAAAAAACCAGACTGTGATGTTACCTTGTCATCCAGAGATGAGGCGTCCTCCACCTCTGGCTCGCCAAGCGTCCGGCATCCACCAGCCTGCTGATCAAGTGTTGTGTCGGAGCATCAGCGCCGCTCGTCTCTCCTCCTTCATGGCTCGCCTGCTTTGCTATTTCTCTCCTATCTCGTTGAACCTTAACACACCGTCCTTTTACCGAAACCTTGAAAGAAATAGATCTCTAAAAATAAACGCTGCACAGAGCAGGTTACATTTCTCATCCTAGACAGCAAAGACGTGGAAGCAAAGCTGAAAGTAAAGCTTATTTCCACTTCCAGCAGATTCTGAAACAACATGATGGTGTTCCATGAGTGGTGTTTGTGTCACCTGATCAATCTAAGTCAATTTTTTTCTCTTTTAGCTCCATTTTTGGTCTCCACCGCCTCCTGATATTGTAGAAAGTGATGCTATGAGAGTGCAGAGAACTGGACACATAAATAATGACCAACCATTCAACACTGCAGGCAAGTAATAAAGGTCACTTCAGGTCACTGAAGCACTGAAACTCACTCAAACTCTGGCATGGCCCAGCTGCTGTCAATCATCTCATGAATCCAGAAAATGACTCCCTCACTACGTGCCTCAATCCCATTGGCAGCTCGAGTTATGACTCACCTGTTCACCCTCCAAAAGGCATGACACGCAAAGAACTGAATAATTCACAAAGTGCTTATTTCACTGTGTACAGGAACAGTGCTAAATCCTGCATCCATCCTGTAGCTAAAAGGCTGTTACTGTTTACTTACGAGTGCCGGTGGTTGGTGATGGAGCAGTTGGAGGAGAAGACATGTGATTAATTGCCCTCAGGTTCTGGCTTCCTATTCGCCGGTGTCCTCTGCCACCATCTGAGCATGGGCGACAAAACAGTGGAAATGTATTTAACTGCTGAACAGCCAATCACACGGCCACACCATCATTTTACTACCTCTGCGGAGCTGAAGCAGAGGAGGTCTGGGTTTGATCAAAGCTCTGTCTGCTCCTCCTTCCTCCTCCTCTTCCTCTCCTCCAGGGCCGTCCTGGACCACCTGCCCTCCTGCCTGGAGCTCTGCGTCGGGGAAAGCAAAGCCGTTCAGCCCAGGATCAGGCTGGCCGGCTGGGAGCAACAACAGAGCCCCTCGTCCCCGCTGGAACCTCAGCTGGAGAGTCCGGATCTGAATCCATCTGAGAGTGGTTATATTCAGCATCCGCTCAGTTAAATGAGTACCCAGAACCTTTTTGTTTCTTTTAGGATGGACAGACTCAGACCACGTGGTCACTGACAGTGACTCTAGAAACAGTGGACACTGAGTTGCTGAGAGGCACTTTGGAAAGAGCACTGAGCTTTGCAGTCTGTTTGATGGACATTACAAAATGCACCTCAAAAGTGCATCAGGCTAGTCTAAGCAGACAAATTCTGTCTCTTTGCGACTCATTATGTCTCCCTGTCTAAACACAAAGTTGTGTCGGTCTGTGAGTCCTTATGCTGAACAATCTGAACCTTTAAGCCTGGGCCACAGTAGAGCAGGCAGGGAGCTCCTGCAGCGTGGCAGTAAGCGTCGACGGCCTGTGTGTTGTCTGAGCGTTGAGTCAGCGTTGCAGAAAACCTCTGAAATAACACTCAGCAGTCCGGAGGAAGTCTGAGAGCGAGGCTGCGAGACAATGAGAGAGAGAGAGATCAGCTGCCGTCAAATCAGCCAAAGGAAAGGATTTGACCGTTGCCATGGTAACCATGGCAGGGTTTCAGTGTGTAATGTGGGTGTGTGTTGGTGACTTGGCAGCTGGAAGCACACAACAGAGCTGTACAATAGAAACCAGGAGGAGAGTGCGTGCGTGTGTGTGTGTGTGTGCATTTATAAGAAATAATACAAAAACATATTTACACTGTATCACATGTGTCTAAAACCTGGGCTGTAGTCTCTGTAGCGTCCCATGAACTGTGTCTAAAACCTGGACGTAGTCTCTAGCAGCATCCCATGAGACTGCCTAAAACCTGGACATGAGTCTCTGTAGCGTCCCCGCCAGACTGTCTAAAACCTGGACGTAGTCTCTGTGACGTCCCACAGACTGTCTAAAACCTGGACCTAGTCTCTGTGACGTCCCCGCAGACTGTCTAAAACCTGGACCTAGTCTCTGTGGCGTCCCGCAGACTGTCTAAAACCTGGACCTAGTCTCTGTAGCGTCCCGCAGACTTCAATAAAACCTGGACCTAGTCTCTGTGACGTCCGCGGACTGTCTAAAACCTGGACCTAATCTCTGTGACGTCCCGCGCCAAAACCTGGACCTAGTCTGCTTGGCGTCCGCGAACTGTCTAAAACCTGGACGTAGTCTCTATGACGTCCCTGCAGACTGTCTAAAACCTGGACATAGTCTCTGAGACGTCCCTGCAGACTGTCTAAAACCTGGACGTAGTCTCTGAGACGTCTGCTGCAGGTTTTTAAGGACTCATTGTGAAGCTCAGTGTGGTTGCTCTGTCCGCCGCCATCTTGTTAGTCCTGCGTCTTTAAGAATCAACAAAGTCGTAGATCATCAGTGGATCTGAGGTGGGTAATAGATCTAAATGTTGATTCATCGTGTGTCCTATTGCAAGTCAAAAAATGTCTTCTCTATAATCTTCCCTGTCTTTTAATCTCTACTTGAAGTAATTCAACAATGGGCTTCATTACACCAACATGCAGGACATTTATATTCACAGAAGCTGGACTGTGGTGCATCACGCCATAACAAATTTGAATAAATGTAGCTCAAAGTGCTGAGAAGAGAAATCAGATGAAAATAAACAGTGAACAGCTGGAACAGAATGAAATAATTCATGTAAAATGTTGCTGAAACTCTCTGGAAAGCACTCAGCAACACAAAACAAAAGATCATGGAGTCAATCAGTTGGTCCTTAAAGGTTTTGTCATTTTATTCTTTCAAGAGGAACAGTTGTACAAATACCTGAACAGTCTGCAGAATGTTTCAGGGTAGGGCCGTCCCACATGATTCTTATTCACTTCTATGGAGTATTTCTCATTATTATGATTTATATCTGTCAAGTTTTGAACTTTCTTTTCTAAATATTTAGTGAGCTGGCTTCCCCTAAAATATCTGCAGCTAGCGTGTTCCCCTAACAGCCGTCATTGACAGAAGGCTGCATCCTGATGTTCTTTAGGCTGTTGCTGTGAGCTAAACCTGGACTGATGTACTCTCTGCTGTTGGTTCTGATTAACAGCAACTTTGAGCTTCCACAGAGTTCTGAATGAGCTGAAGTCTCTGTGTTTCTTGTTTCAGTGTTTCAGACTCCACTATTAGGATTTCAGTTTTGTCTTTTTGACTTGAAGAATTCTCGCTCATTCATTTGTTCTTGACTGCAGACAGAGTAGTGATGGAGTTTATAGCTGCAGCATCTTTCATTTGGTTCATGTGACGTACGGTATGTCATCTGCGTAACTATGAAACATACATTGTGCTCTCTATTGATGTCACGGTGAGCATGTACAGTCAAAAGAATAATAATGGCAAAACTGAAACACCGCGTCATGTTTCTCCAGACACCGCGATCTCAAGACTGACGTCAAACTCTGTCCCTTTGAACACAGAAAGACAACTGATGAAGATATCATGGTACATAAGATACATCAAGATATCAATAACAATGATACTTAAGTTTTGGAGTCAGAATTCGAATTTGTAGACGTCAGTGAAGCTTCATTCAATCCAAACTTTCTACAGGTTTGATTTTCTTGTTTACCTGTCACAAACAATCATGTTAAACTGGGACAAGCATCTGGTATTGGTGCTAATGGGAACTAAATGTGGACATTAACTGCAGTTCTTCATCCAGTCCTGAAGGTGGAGCTGCAGCAGAAAACAAAACAAGAAAAATCTGTTCATCTGCAGTTGTGTTGTCATGAACTGAACCCTGATCTGTAGAAGCTCTTTGGGTTCAGTTATGAATGAACGAAGAATGTCACATGATCCAGAGGAACACACATGATGATGGTGGACGTGACATTGTGTCCTGACAGTGGAGCTGATCTCAGAGCAGTTCAGACTGCAGCACTGACAGTCATCTCCACTTGTTGTGATTCTTCCTGTCAAATCTCCTCTGCTGGATGAAGCTCTCCTCTCCTCACACCTCCCAGTAACATGGCCCAGTCAGAGCTGATGCTGCTGCTTCCCAGCCTCTCTGGATCATCAGGACTCAGCTGATCAACAAACACCTTTCACCACTCACACTCCTGACAGAGATCCACTTCCATCTGATGAGAGAAGCAAGACAGACAACAAGTCATGAATCAGTGTTTACAGAGACTCCTTCATCAGCTGTCAGTCGGTAGCACATCAGTATAAAGACCAGCAGGACTTCAGTCCTGTTCACACACAGGTGGAGCGGCTGTGTGGCATGCCTTCCTGTCAGCTCTCATGTTAACGTGTTGGAGTGAAGCTCACAGACCTGCAGAAACTTTTGAGCATCAAGTCTGTTGACTCTGCACATTTCACACTCAAGTACACAGTGAAATAAAGTGCTGACAGTCTGAACGCACAAACATGTAGGCATAGGTCTGTTCACAAAACATTTGGACTAAACTAAAGACACATGGACAGATAAAGTATGTGATGTTAAAAAGGTCCTGTATTCACACACAGACTGAAGCTGTGGTTACTGGACTTCAGCAGAGGTTCTGCTCTGTACAAAGACCAACATGGACTGACAACAACCTCTACTGACCTCAAGTCTGCAGTCTGCAGTGTGGACACTGCAGAAAATCAGACAACAGCTTCACTCCTGAATCCTGCAGGTCGTTCCAACTCAGGTCCAGCTCCTGTCAGATGGGAGGGTTGGACTTCAGGCCTGAGCCAGAAGAAGCACAGCCTTTGATCTCTGACAAACTGCGAATGCTCAACCTGAATAAAGAATAAATGATGTTGATAAAAATCCATTTATGATCAATCAGATGTGTTCAGTTTGTCTGCAGCTCAACATTACTATGTCCTAATCAATGAGCTTTTCTCTAACATGAGTAGAGTGACTTTGTCATTGTGTTATTGTGGATCATCATAATATAAACCTACAGACATCATCAAGCATCAGCACAACGATCAGTTCAATCAAATCTGAGTTCAGAGGATCTTCTGTATACAGATGTGACCATTTACCAACAATTCTAAACATTATTTAGCTTAACCACTAACAGACATTTCTACCAGTTTCTTTAAGAAACACAAGTCTCTTTGTGACTGCAATTTAAATTTTAATACAACAAACACATGAAAATATGAACAAAAAGTTATTTTACAACTTTGTGGATGCAGAAGTTATGTCTGAACATAAATTAGCTTCAATTGTTAATTAAACATCAGATCTACAATAGTAACAGAGGAGTCAGTAGACTGGCCTCAGTGTCTTCAGTCTGCAGTTTGGACTCTCGAAAATCACACAGCAGCTTCACTCCTGAATCCTTCCAGGTTGTTTTCCCTCAGGTCAGCTCGGTCAGATGGGAGGGTTGGACTTCAGAGCTGAGACCAGAGAAGCTGGCTGATCTCTGACAAACTGCAGCCCATCAATCTGAATAAAGAATAAATGTTGATTAAAAAAATCCATTTATAATCCAATCAGATGTGTTCGGGTTTGAAAACATAAAAAGACATTATTTATAAAAATGTGTTGTTCATTTGATTTTCATATATAAAATGTCTGACATAAATCAAAATAAAGACATTTCTACTTCAACAAGCAGACAAGACCTCAGAACATCATTATCAGACATTTGTCCTGTTTCAACAATTTCATAGAAAAATACTGAGACAGATGTTTCTATAGAAGTTCAAAAAGCCAACATGCTTGGTGAGTGTGCCTGAAAGGCACACTCTTTACCTATCCACCCGGCTTATTCTTATTATTATTATTGAGTGTGCTGAAAAGGCACATCTTTTACCTCCCTCGGCTTATTCTTATTATTATTATTGGTGTGCCTGAAAGGCACACTCTTTGATATCCACCGGGCTTATTGAGTGTGCCTGAAAGAGCACATATTTATATCCACCGGCTTATTCTTGTGTGTGGGTGTGCCTGAAAAGGCACACTCTTTCTGATCCCACCCGGCTTATTCTTATTATTATTGTGGGTGTACCTGAAGACCACACTCTTTCGATCCACCGGCTTATTCTTATTATTATTATTAGGTGTGCTTGAAGAGCACATTCTTTACTATCCGGCTTATTCTTCTTCTTCTTGTGTATTCTTACGTTTCTTCCGTGTTTTTTTGGTTATTCTGCTCCCAGGTTTTTATCGCTTTATACACAAACAAGGTGTCAAAGCGACCAGATCGGCCGGGAATGCGATAGGAAGAAGAGAAGTCAAGAAGTTTACTAGAACGGTTTTGCCAGAAATCATGCCAAAAAAATGAATGGGTGTGTATTGCAAGTGTTGCAGCTAAGAGTGCGCATTGATGTCATCGCTAGAGTGTAGAGAGAAAAATTTGTTGAAAAATAAATTTGTAAACTGTGGTCTGACAGCAAATGTCGGCTTCACAGAAATCATTTATAGCTAAACATAGGAAAATTTGTTTGCCGTGCCCGGTATTAACACTGCTGAAGCTGTCAGTATTATAGTTTTTGGCGGGAGACGCAAAGATGCGACTTTAACACCATATTTCTGCCCATTATACTCCATAGTAATTTGAGAGGAGAAATTTCAGAAGGGCAGGGAGTACCTGGTCTTTACCAGATGATTCTGACCAGAGTTTTTGTATTAAGATACTCATGCTGGGCAGAACTGGTAGACAAGAAGCCCCCGCTCACAGATGTTCGGCTTTTGGATACGACACACCATTTGGCATTGAGCACCTCTTGAGGGCCTTCATTCAGAGACTTTCTGTGTCTTTCATTTGTGAGATAGTGCGTACATAGCTGTGACTAATTGCTCTGACTTTGGCTCACCTGGTGTAGCAACCTCGAGGCCTGCCTTTGACTACCACTTTGACTAATTTGTTGAAGTCTCTGTATGATATCAATGACTAATCAAGACTACACATTATTAATGTCAGCCATTTTATCCTTCTTCTCCATAGATAAAGTACAGACAGACACACTGCACACAGATAAGGTAAAAGTCTTTCAAAATAAAGACCCTTCAAAATAAAAGACTTTGTGAAACTCTCTCATTAACAGACACAAGACACTTTTACACACGCAAAGAAACACACACACACACACACACACACAAGACAAAGTCTTTCAAAATAGATCCCTTCAAAATAAGAGCCCATTAAAAGGCAATGATGACACAGCTTGTTGTATAAATGCTGAATTTACTGAGCAATGTCAATAATAATGCATGGGGCGACAGGGCCAGAGTTCTCCTCTTCTCCTCCACAGTTTTGTCGCACATACACAAACTAGGTATCAAGATGACCAGCTTGGTCGGGATCAGTATGCTATGACTTTCTAAGGATTTCACCATATGATATTGCTAAAAATCGGCAAAACCATGCCAAAATGAATGGGTATGTATTGCAAGAATGTTTAGCTAAGTGAGAGATGTCATCAGCTAGGTGGAGAGGGAGAAAATTTGTCAAAAAATAGAATTTGTAAATTGAGTTTAAGGCCACAAATGTCAAGCTACAGACGCCAGTTACCACTCAAAACGTAGGAGAAGAGATTCATTGGCGTCGCAGTGATAACACTGCTGAAGCTGTCAGTATTATAGTTTGGCGTCAGACACAGATTCAGCAGCAACACCCATCCACAGCCTTATAGACTGCCATGTTAAAAAAAGCGTGGTTTGTTCTGGAGGAAGCAAGTAACATTCTTTCAATTGCTCTTAAAGGTCACAGTTCTTCATTTTACACAAAATGCCTATGTAGACAATCCAGGAAGAGCTCATTATGCTCAGAGTTAAGACAGTTTGTAAATAGAATATACAGTTTGGCAAATGTCCAAGTGTCACCCAGGAGCAGCTGCGGTTGATTGCTCTGCTATGATTGGTGGGCTCCACCTGGCCCCTCTCACAGACACACACACACAGACAAGACAAAAGTCTTTCAAAATAAGAGTCCCTTCAAAATAAAAAACTCTCTTGTTAACAGACACAAGACCACACAAGCACGCACTGTTTGCTGGCTGAGTCACAACACAAGTGACATCACTTCCTGAATGGAAACATTATTACAAGTGTCATTATCCCTCGATGGTGACAGATCAGAAAAATGTCTATGTGCATTTAAATTTGGTAGATATACACTGTACAAGAGCAGAACACATGAACTGACCTCCAAGTCTGCAGTCTACAGTTTGGACTCTCAGCCCAGCACACAGCAACCGGCTACAGATCTTCTAGCTCGTTTAAACTCAGGTCCAGCTCTGTCAGATGGGAGGGGTTGGACTTCAGAGCTGAGGCCACGACTTCACAGTGAGTCTCTGAGAGTCCACATCGAGAGAAAGTCTGTGATGACAGAGAATATAAAACTTAAGTCAAATAAAATCTGACATTTCATTTTTAAAATCGACTCTTTCCATCACAAAGCACATCAACATGAGCGTCTGTAGCTCAGCTGGTCAGTTGTTCAGCCTGAGCTGGTCAGCCATTGATCCTGAGTTTGTGGTTGAAGCAGGCTCCTCTGTCCACATGTCAAAGTGTCCTGAGGACAGCATAATGAGCGCAGCAAACTGTAACTAGACAGTGTCTTAGTCAAATGACTGTAATGTAAACATGTGTCATATTCTGATGAACAGCTGCTGTGATTTGTGTTTGTTCAACTTTATTTGAACATGTTGTTCAATGAGCTGGAAGATCACTGCAGGTTGGAACTGCACTCACCTGTATTCCTCAGTCATGTGTTAGTGGGCGTTGTAGATCTTTGAAGCATCTTAGTATATCCTCCATCTGCCACTAAATTTCATTTAATGACTCATATGGATTCAAAGTGTGATCTGACAGGTTGTTTCTGTAAACTGAAATCATTTCTCACATGAAGGTGACCAGATGGAAAAGGTGAAATCATGGGACAAGCTTTAGAAGCTTCCCGCTCTGTGAAAGTGAACATTACTGCAGCAGCTTTGTTATATACCAGTTTACAGACCAGTCCGTTCAAACACTCCAGGGTTAAAGTTGGATTTGGCAGCTGGAGCCACTCAGATTCAGTGTAACCCTGTATTTGACCAGCAAGTCCTTAACAAGTTACTTCATTTCTCATCTATGTTGAAAGTTGCACATGCTCAGTGTGAGAATGGACAGAACAGTCCTTCATATGAAACAGCTCTCAGAAACTGCTGAAAACAAATATAATATCAAGAAGTGCATGAAAACTGGAATGAACAAACTTTAAGTGATGTTAGCAGATCACAGATATTACATGTCTGTGTGTGTGTAGAAAAAGAACAGTAAACAGACACACTATAGAAACACAGTGCACACACTGTACACTGTAAAAATAAAAGACTGCTGTGATCAAGTAGTGACTGTCACAAAAACATTTTTTCAGCACAAACTCTTCAGTCCTCAAGTTTATCTGCTGGATTTGTGTGGGCCTCTATCAATAAACAAAGACAGTTAGAAGATGATGGAAGATATATGTTCACTGACTTGATAACTAATAAACACAAAATGATTTTCTAGACGTTTGTAGCTTAACATCAGGAATTATTTCAATCAGCAGCTTTAACACTAGTTTAAGAAACTTTTAGAGTGTGAGAGTTTTATCTTGTGCATGTGTGTAAGTGTGTATACTTTACTCTGATACTAGAGGCTTCAGCTTTATGTTGCTTTATGATGTTGATAATCACATCTGGACTTACTCAGCCTTTCTGCAGTTCCTCACAGCTGGAATCAGTCTCAGTCGTCCACTCCAATGATGTATTTATGCTTCTCCAGGTCCAACTCATCCAGAACCTCCTCTGACATCTGCAGCATGGCCAGAGCTGAGCAGTGGATCTCAGAGAGTTCCTTCTCTGATCTGTTCTCTGACTTTAGGAACTCTTGGATCTCCTGATGTGCTGAGTCATCGTTCATCTCCATCCAGACAGTGGAAGATGTTGATGCTTCTGTCAGGAGAGATATCATCTTGATCCTTCTTTTCATACTGTGTTAAAAGATGTTATAGTACTTGGGTTGTCTCATTTCATCTCCTTCAGGAGTTGTTGATGGCTCTCTGGATGATTTCTGGACTGTTGTCTGTCTGACCCAGCAGGCCTCCTAGAGTCTCTGGTTGGACTCCAGAGAGGCCATGAAGAGCGAACAAACAGGTCAGGTGACCATTTTACTTTCAATGGATTTCTGCATGGCTTTACTCAGGAGCATCAGGGCTGGGTAATGGTCATTGTCCTCCATCTCTGAATTTGTCATCTTTCAGGGGAAGTCCTTCAGTACCTCTGTGTTCTTGTTGGTGTAACAGTGGAACAGGTAGACTGCAGCCAAGAAACTCCTGAAGCAGCTCAGATGAACAAAGCAGTGAACTGTTTTTCTGGAAGATCACACTCTCTCTTTTGAAGATCTTTGTACAAACTCCTGAGTACACCGAGGCCTCCTGTGACATCAGACCACACTGCTCCAGGTCCTTCTTGGTAGAACATGATGTTTCCTTTCTCCAGCTGTTCAAACGCCAGCCTCCCCAGCTTCAGAAGAACTTCCCCTGTCAGCCTCCCCGTCAGCTCCTGTGGATCTCGTCTCATGTCCTTCATCATACTTCTTCTTCTTCCTCTTTGTCAAGACCAGCAGGAAGTGTGAGTACATGTCAGTCAGGGTCTTGGGCAGCTCCTCTCTGGTCTGTGGTCAACATGTGGTCAGAACTGTAGCAGTGATCCAGCAGAAGACTGGGATCCAGACACATGATGTGGAGGCTCCTGGAGGTCTTGATGTGTGAGATGATTCTGCTGGACAGATCTTCATCACTGACTCTCCTCTGGTACTCCTCCTTCTGACGTCCAATGAAGCCTCGTACTTCTGTTACCCTGTCAACACATGAAGGAGGATCTGATTGGCTGCTGCAGGTCACAAGTTATCAGATGAGAGCCGAGGAAGCAGATTCCCCTTGATGAGGCTTGTCAACAGCACGCTGACTGATGACTCCTGTGTGACATCAGACACGACCTCTTTGTTGTTGAAATCCAGTGAAGATCTGCTTTCATCAGGCCGTCAAAGATGAACAGAAGTTTACAGACAATGAGCTTCTCTGCTGTGACCTTCTGTAATGTTGGATGGAAAACATGGAGCAGCGTGAGAAGACTGAACCGCTCATCTTTGATCAAGTTCAGCTCTCCTGAGCGAGAGCAGAACAGACCTGACATCTTGGTTCTCGAGCCCTCTGCCCAGTCAGAGTGAACTTCAGCTGAGAAAGGTTTTCCAACGCCAGCGCGCCGTTGGTCAAACGACTCTGATGTCTCTATTTGGTCAGGTAAGGCTTTAAAGGATAAGTGGCATTGATGGGAGTCATGGTCTTCTTCTTGAGAAGCTGTCTCAAATGCATCACCTCATGTTAGGTATTAACCTCTTCACTCTGTCCCTCTGTGATGTAAGAGCTCAGTGTAGATCCTGTTGAGGAGGGTTCCACTTCTGTTTCATCACTTCAGCCAGTCACATGTTCACATCTCGTCTTCAGACTGATCTTATGTTCATCTAAAACCTCCTGCAGACCACCACTCACTGGAAACAGAGAAAAGTTTGAGACAGAACAAAGAAAAATGTGACAATCTGCTGATTATTTTCATCAGCAATAAAAGTGATGATAAGAAGAAGATATAGAAGTAAATGGACAGTCTTACTTTGTACAGTGCTGATCTGACTGGCTGTCTACCAGTCAGAGTCTTGTTCTGGATCTTTCTCCACACTGGGGACAGGAGGAGTCTCCTGATGAAGCAGACTGGTCCCAGTATGAGGTGATGCAGTGTCTGCAGAACCAGTGTCCACAGCTGGTAGAGACCGGATCCTTCCAGGACGTCTGACACCAAACACAGCAGGATGGCTGCTCCTCCACAGGAACATGACTCCTCTTCCTCTCTCTGTGAAGACATTTCTTTATCACTCCAGATGATTTGTTGACTGTTGCACAGCAAATATCCAGATTTGGACGACACTGTCATGAATATAAATCTCATCATCATCTTCATCAGGTCAGTTTACAGTAAAAACAGTCTCTTACTTTGTGTGTGAGGGTCCAGGTTCTTCACTGAAGTCTGGAGGTTTTCCTTTGGACCGGTCACTCTTCATAGACAGACAGCTGGATCCTGCAGACTGTGCTCTGTCCTCTTCCTCCATCTTCTGGACTTCAGTCAGTCTGAGAGGTGAAACAAGTTTCACTGTAAATGCCTCCATTAAATGATCATTCTCATGTCAGCAAGAAAACAGAAAACATTTTCTCCGTTCACCTGATCACAGGTCAGTGTGGATCAGAACACAACAGGAAGAGTTTGGAAGTGTTGTGAGCGTCGTGTAGATGATGAAACAGGCTCAGAAAGTTCTTGAAGTTTGACTTCAGGTGTTAGAGATCAGACACACCTGCGAGAGAACTGTTGCGAGATCGCGAGACTTTCTGCTGCGCACAGACAGACAGGTGTGTCGATCAAAGGTGAATTTCTCTGATTGGTGCTGAAAAAGCGTCTTTTTAGTGTCACGAGTGTTCACAAGTTCTTCACCGTCCTCTAAAAACCACGGCTGATGCGTGACAAGGGAAACTGAGGCATTCACAGCCAGCAGCTACATGTTCTCTTCCTGTTTGAAACAGCTGTTTTCACCAAACACCAAACATGTGCATGCATTCGGCTGACGGTCGCAGTGCTGCGGTCACTTTCGTTAAACGAAACACCAGCGGTCAGAGAAATCAAGTTCTTTGTGTTCAGACTATAATAAAATAATGTAATAAATCAAATGTTGGATTAACACTCACCCTGCTCAGCCTGCACTTCTCCTTCTGCTCTGTGCACTCAACATGGAGGCTGAATGAACTGACAAGCTTTTCTGGTCCTACCTGTTCTATGTTTACAGGAAATCAGGTGTGTGTGTGTGTGTGTGTGTGGGTGTGTGTGTGTGTGTCTTCATCAAACACCAAACTATATACACACACTTTATAATTTACATGTTTGTGTCATTCAACACAAGATTCAGACACAAGCTGAAAGTTTCATTTAAAGTACAAATGAAAACAAAAGTGGGCAGAACACCAATCAGAGTATGGATCAGAACCTGCAGGATGAGGGAGAGCAGAAACCTGATATCAGGTGTTCACATGCCACAGTGCAGGAGTTTCTGAAGCCAGAGATCTTTTGTGCAGACATAAACAGGATAACAATAATGATACTGACGGGATCACGAGTGTCACTGAAATCCTGTAACATCCTGTCGTGTCCTCATGAACCATCCTGAACCACATGTTCTCAGTGCTCTCTGACACACACACACACACACACAATTGGGCGCAAACAAATACATATAAATAACTTATATATAAATATATAATATTATAAAGTACATATTTATAAATAATTATAAAAATAAATAAATAAATAGATTTATAATAATAAGGAACTGTGGGGGTTTTAACTGCACCATGTTTTAGGCTTTGAAACAGCATCTTGTACATGACCCCCACCTTCAGATCGATTTAAAAACATGCAGATTGAAATTTATCAATGGTGAAAAAACAAACAAACAAACAGAAACAAAAATGCTGGCACTTGCATTATACGGGTGAAATTCATCTGAACCACTTTAAAACTGTAAGTTTCACATTTCCCAGTGTTCGTGAACGCAACAACGGGTTTTAATGCGTGTGTCTGCGGCGGGAAAAGAGACGAAGGAGGACAGAGAGCAGATGGCAGACAGCAAGAGACTGAGGAGGTTTAGGGAAAACATACTAAATCCACAGTAAGTTAGAATATTTTTCTTTATCACAGTTAAAGGAGTTTCTTTTATCACCAGCTGAGTTACAGGAACCGTCTGTAGTTACGTGTTACAGCTAACGTTGTGCTATAGCCTAAATGGAGGTAATGCAAACAGGTAGCTAGCTAGGCTAACAATTAGCCCTTTGATGATAAATCATATTTTAAACATTAATAAGAGCAAAACTATTAACTTTGGGTAGAGTTGGGTAGAGGAGTTAACAGACCTTTTTAATTATTATAAGTGTGGATTTAATGCTCAGCTAGCTTTGATTTTCTTTAGGCGGGAAAATAGCTTTTGTTTTATTTGAGTGATTCATAAAGCGTCCGCCATATTGTTACAGTGAAGCTGCTTTAATGTAAATGTGACTCTTGAGGATTTTTAAAGAAAGTCAAAAGAAGTTTTTCCTTCTTGAGCCTCCTGGTTTCCTGCTGATCAATTTAAAGGGGACATATAATTTCAAAAAATCCTTTTCAGTATTTCTGCGTGTTTACGTTAAGATTTAGTCAGTTGTGACATGAGGTGTTGGCTCAAGTGACAATTGTACCATCTGCTCCATCTGAGTATCTCCACCCACAGCTGAAATGTCTTTGCAGCTTTTATTACTACCGCAAGCACTGAAGAGCTAACACAGGACTAGCTCTGCTGCAAGTATTCCTGTCCTCCGTCATCGGAGGGAGATAAAAACTGGATGATTTATTTTATTTTTGATGTTTTTGTATCTCAGCGACTGAAAAACTGACCTGAAACTTAGACTGTAAGTTTTGCCCCATTTTTATGTTATTTTACACATATCTTTTGTAGGTTAGCCGTTGAGCTATGCGGTAGTAGCATGTTTGCCCAACTTCAATGTGGCTAAATTGGCCTCAGACAGGTTACATAATGTTGGACTAAGTTAATGAGATAAGATAAGCTAAGATCACGGTAGAAATAGACTTGTCACAGCAGCTCGTATACACAGGTTGAGTCAGAAACATATAGAAAAAAGTGACTTGTCATGCTGGTGTTAAAGTTGTAATAATAAGAGACAGTCAGAAATTGTGTGGACGCTGAGCCAAATTTAAAGCCAGCCAAATAACAACAACAGTATGTTGGATGCCGCTAAGTGTTTTTTTAATTTCATGGAACATTTGCTGCACCATTGTGCTCTTACTTCAGTTTACTTCTTACTTTTGTTAGTACATTTTGCACAGTTCTTGTATAACTACACTTAAATAATGTGTTTTTAATGCAGAACTTTTGCTTGGAGTGGAGTATTCTTAGTGTGGTATTAGTAGTTAAATAAACAAGAATACTTGTTCCACCAATGCATAAAGGATAAAGAAGAGAGAAAATAAACTAGCATTGTCATTGGTGGGCATTCATCAGGATACTTAAAACTGTGTGATGGGAAGGTTTCACTTTTCCCAGTGTTCATAGACACAGCATAACAGACAGCGAGGACAGAGAAGAAGATGGCAGACAGCAGAGACTGAGGAGGTTTGAGAAAACACTAAATCCACAGTAAGTTAGAATATTTTCTTTATCACAGGAGAGTTCTTTTATCTGAAGCTGAATTTGCAGAAGGAGTACCACAAGTTTCATTCAAATTAATCACTAATGTGAGCTATAATGGAAAAACAAAACTGGAGGCATACTTACAAATCAGATTATAAATCTTTTTTTATTCATTACAAACTGCAGGATATGTTTCCTAACAATAATGTTGAACAACGTGAAAAACTACTTTTATTTTTAACTGTGTTGGCAGACCCGGGAGCGCCACTTGAAACTAATTGTTGTTTTGTGATGAGTCAAATTTGTTCAATGCTGTCCAGACTTCATTCTTTAATACATTTTAGTTTTCATATGCACCTCAAGTCAGGAACAAATCTGATATCAGTTTCTGAAACCAGAAGTATGGTCAGAGTCCATTTTAAGCGATAATGACCTTGTTCTTCCCGTTTCTAATAAACTTTGTATAAAATTAAAGACATGCAGAGCAAAGTGGTTTGCTTAGAAATCACACGATCGAGTGCTTAACATGAAAATAAACTTAAAAACTGAGAGAACTCCATTATTAATGAAGATGGAAATAAACCCTGAATAATAACAAGTTCAAAAGATGGATTACAAAAAGCACATAGCTAGGTTAGAAAACACATTTTTAAAGAAGTGCATGAATCAAAGTACAGAAAAGAGTTTCAGGCTGTATCAGAAAGTCAGGCGGGCTAACAGCTGAAGTGAAGAGAGGATTTTGAACTTTCTTTTCTAAATATTTGGTAGACTGGCTTCCTAAATTCTGCAGCTAAGTGTGTTCCTAACTTTGGCCAAATCATTGACAAGGCTGCATCCTGATTTTGAGCTGAAGTCTCTCTATGTTTTTTGTTTCAGTATTTTTCAGCATCTTTTTGATTAATAAATGGTCGTTTGTAGAGATGTGGACTTCCAATCTTGCTGCAACGAAAGCAAAGCAGAAAATCTGTTCATCTGCAGTTATGTTGTCATGAGCTGGAACTGATGTGACTCTTTGGGTTTAGTTATGAATGAATGAAAGAATGTCATAGTCCAGAAGACACACATGATAATTGGCTGACGACTGTGTCTGACAGTGGAGCTGATCTCAGAGCGATTCAGACTGCAGCACTGACAGTCATCTCCATGTTGCTGAATTCCTCTGTCAGTCTCTGCTGGATGAAGCTCTCCTCTCCCTCCACACCTCCCAGTAACATGGCCCAGTCAGAGCTGATGCTGCTGCTTCAACCTCTCTGGATCATCAGGACTCAGCTGATCCTCTCTCAGCACAAACACCTTTCTCATCACTCACAATCCCCAAGCAGGATACTTCCATCTGATAGGAAGAAGCAGACAGACAACAGAAGTCATGGATCAGTGTTTGCAGAGACTCCCTTCATCAACTGTCAGTCAGTGATGCAGCACATCAGTATAAAGACCAGCAGGACTTCCAGTCCTGTTCACACACAATTGGTGGCTGTGTAAGCGTGGCAGCTTCCTGCCAATCAGCTCTCATGTTAACGTGTTGGAGTGAAGCTCACAGACCTGCAGAGACTTTGAGCATCAAGTCTGTTGACTCTGCACATTTCCTCCAAGTACAGTGGAAATAAAGTGCTGACAGTCCTATTTCAAACATGTAAATATGGAGTCTGTTCTAAAAACATTTGGACTAAACTAAAGACACATGGACAGATAAATATATGATCCTCACTCTCACAGCTTCACTGAGAAAGCGGCCGCTGGAGGAAGGTCGGAGGTTTACAGGAAATACTGGATCTGTGCTTTGATGCTAACTGTGCTAGTACAATACTGCTGAAGAGACAACATGGACTGACTGCAACCCTCTACTGACCTCAGAGTCTGCAGACTGCAGTGTGGACTCTCACAAGATCAGACAGAGCTTCACTGCTGAATCCTTCAGCTTGTTGAGTTTCAGGTCAGCTCTGTCAGATGGGAGGGTTGGACTTCAGAGCTGAGAGCCAGAGAAGCACAGCTGATCTCTGACAACCTGCCTTACTCCAAACTGAATGAAGAATAAATGATGTTGATAAATCCATTTATGATCCAATCAGATGTGTTCAGGTTTGAAATGTGCAGCTCAACATTACACAATAATACAATCAGTGAGCTTTTCTCTAACATGAGTAAGTGACTTTGTCATTGTGTTATTGTGGATCATCATAATGTCAGCCTTCTACAGACATCATCAAACGTCAGCACAACATTCAGACAACCATTCATGTCAACACAGATTAATAGATTGTTAAAATGTGAGTGTGTGTGTGTGTGTGTGTGTGTGTGTGTAAACATTTCTACTTCAACAAGTGATCAGCAGTCATTTCAATCAAATCTGAGTTCAGAGGATCTTCTGTATACAGATGTGACCATTTACCAACAATTCTAAACATTCATTGACTTTAACACTAACAGACATTTTCTACAGTTTCTTTAAGAACACAAGTCTTTGTGACTGCAGATAAATTTAATACAACAAACATGAAAATATGAACAAAAGGACATTTACAACTTTGTGGATATAAGTTATGTCTGAACACTAAATTACTTCAATTATTAATGAAACATCAGATCTACAATAGTAACAGAGAGTCAGTAGACGTGGCCTCAGGAGTCTGCAGTCTGCAGTGTGGACTCTCCAGAAAATCACACAGCAGCTTCACTCCTAAATCCTTCAGCTTGTTGTAGCTCAGGTCCAGCTCTGTCAGATGGGAGGGGTTGGACTTCAGAGCTGAAGACCAGAAGAAAACACAGCTGATCTTTGACAAGTACCAGTCCTCAATCTGAATAAAGAATAAATGATGTTGATAAAATCCATTTATGATCCAATCAGATGTGTTCAGGTTGAAAACATAAAGACATTATTTATAAAATGTATTTGTTCATTCAGTTTTCTTATATAAAATGTCTCATAAATCAAAATAAAGACATTGATATCAGTGATCAGACATTATTTGAGGAAACACACTGGTAACAGAAACCAAAGAAATATTTCTACTTCAACAAGTAGACTGAAGACCTCGAACATCATTATCAGACATTTGTTTCCAACAATTTCATGAAAAATACTGAGAGATGTTTCCTATAGAGTTCAAAAAAAGAAGCAGCATGTAATTAATAAATAATTAACTCACAGAGTGACATCACTTCCTGAATGGAAGCATCATTACATGTTGAAATGTCGTCTGTGATAGAGACAGATCAGAAAAACTCTGGATTTAAATTTGGTAGATATACTGCACTTGTACAAGAGCAGAACATAGACTGACCTCAGAGTCTGCAGTCTACAGTTTGGACTCTTCAGTCCAGCACACAGCAGCTTCACTCCTGAATCTTTCAGAGTAGTGATTGTCACTCAGGTCCAGCTCTCAGGTGGGAGGTTGGACTTCAGAGCTGAGACCCGCGACACAGTGAGTCTCTGAGTCTACAGCCAGAAAGTCTGTGATGACAGAATATAAAACTTAAAGTCAAATAAAATCTGACATTTCATTTTAAAATAAACTCTTTCCATCACAAAGCACATCAACATGGCGTCTGTGCTCAGCTGGTCAGTTATTCAGCCTGAGCTGGTCAGCCATTGATCACAAGGTTTGTGGTTTGGCTTCTGAAACTCCTCCTGTCCACATGTCAAAATTCCTGAGCAACATAATAAGACGCAGCAAACTGTAACTTTAGACAAAGTGTCTGTCAAATGACTGTAATGTAAACATGTGTCATATTCTGATGAACAGCTGCTGTGATTTGTGTTTGTTCAACTTTATTTGAACATGTTGTTCAGTGAGCTGGAAGATCACTGCAGGTTGGAGACTGCACTCACCTGTATTCACCTCAGTCATGTATTTAGTGGATGTTGTGAATCTTTGGAAGCATCATTAGTATGTCACTCCATCTGCCACTAGAATTCATTTTAATGACTCATATGGATTCAAAGTGTGATCTGACAGGTTGTTTTCTGTAAACTGAAATCATTTCTCACATGAAGGTGACCAGATGGAAAAGAGTGAAATCATGGGACAGAAGCTTTAAGAAAGCGCTCTGTCAGTGAACATTACTGCAGCAGCTTTATTTATATACCGGTTACAGACCAGTCGTTCAAACACTCCAGAGGGTTAAAGTTGGTTGGCAGCTGGGGAGAACCCTCCAGATTCAGTGTAACCTAGCGAGCGGTAACTTAAGTTGCCAACAGTCTCCTTTATTCTCATCTATGTTGAAGATTGTTTGTCTCAGTGTGAGAATGGACAAATTGATCCTTCATATGAAACAGCTCAGAAAACTGCTGAGAAACAAATATAATATCCAAGAAATTACATGAAAACTGGAATGAACAAACTTCAAGTGATGTTAGCAGATCACAGATATTACATGTCTGTGTGTGTGTAGAAAAAGAACAACAGTAAACAGACACACACTATGAAACACACACACACACTGTATACACTGCTAAAATAAGACTGCTGTGATCAAATGATGACTGTCAAAACATTTTCAGCACAAACTCTTCAGTCCTCAAGTTTATCTGCTGGATTTGTGTGGAGCCTCCATCAGCCAAACAAAGACAGAAGATGATGAAGATACTTTTCGTGTTCACTGACTTCATGCCAATAAACACAAAATGATTTTTCTAGATGTTTGTAGTTTAACACATCAGGAATTATTTCAATCAGTAGCTTTAACACTAGTTTAAGAAACTTTTAGAGTGTGAAGTTTTATATTGTGCGTGTGTGTAAAGTGTTATTATCTTCACTCTGATACTGAAGGCTTCAGCTTTACATTACTTTATAATGTTGATAATCACATCTGGACTTACTCCAGCCTTTCTGCAGTTCCTCACAGCTGGAATTAGTCTCAGTCGTCCTCATCTGACGTGTTGTACTTGTTCAGGTCCAGCTCATCCAGAACCTCCTCTGACATCTGCAGCATGGCCAGAGCTGAGCAGTGGATCTAGAGTTTCTTCTGCCTGATCTGTTCTCTGACTTCAGGAAGTCTTGGATCTCCCTGATGGACTGAGTCATCGTTCATCTCCATCAGACAGTGGAGAAGATGTTGATGCTTCTGTCGGAGAGATGTCATCACTGTTCATCTCCTTCCAGGTTGTTGATGGCTCTGGATGATTTCTGGACTGTTGTCTATCTGACCAGCGGGCCTCCTAAGAGTCTCTGGTTGGACTCCAGAGAGGCCATGAAGAAGCAGATAACAGTCCAGATGACCATTTTTACTTTGAAGGGATTCTGCATGTAGCTTTACTCAGGAACACATCCAGGGTTGAGTAATGGCTATAATTTCTAAAATACTTAGAGATTTTCTTTGGGATAAATTTAGGTTTGAGGTTGTGTAGTCTTCTCCCAGGAAGTCCTTCAGCACCTTTGTCTTCTTGTTGGTGTAACAGTGGAACAGGTAGACTGCAGCCAGAAACTCCTGAGCAGCTCAGATGAACAAAGCAGTAGACTGTTTTCTGGAAGATCACACTCTCTCTTTTAGAAGATCTTTGGCCACAAACTCCTGGAGTACACGAGGCCTCTGTGACATCAGACCACACTGCTCAGGTCTTCTTGGTAGAACATGATGTTTCCTTTCTCCAGCTGTTCAAACGCCAGCCTCCCCAGCTTCAGAAGAACTTCCCTGTCAGCCTCCGTCAGCTCCTGTGGATACAAGTCTCATGTCCTTCATCATACTTCTTCTTCCTCTTTGTCTGAACCAGCAGGAGGTGTGAGTACATGTCAGTCAGGGTCTTGGGCAGCTCTCCTCTCTGGTCTGTAGGTCAGCATAGCCCAGGGTCCAGGAGCATATGCTTGGTAGTCCAGCAGAAGACTGGGATCAGACACATGATGTGGAGGCTCTGGAGGTCTTGATGTGTGAGATGATTCTGCTGGACAGATCTTCATCACTGACTCTCCTCCTGAAGTACTCCTCCTTCTGAGCGTCAGTGAAGCCTCGTACTTCTGTTACCCTGTCAACACATGAAGGAGGGATCTGATTGGCTGCTGCAGGTCTGGAAGTTATCCAGATGAGAGCCGGGGAAGCAGATTCCCTTGATGAGCTTATCCAACAGCACATGACTGATGACTCTGTGTGACATCAGGCACGACCTCTTTTGTTGAAATCAGTGAAAGTCTGCTTTCATCAGGACCGTCAAAAGATGAACAGAAGTTTACAGACAGCGAGCTTCTCTGCTGTGACCTTCTGTAATGTTGGATGGAAAACATGGAGCAAGCGTGAGGAGAGACTGAACCGCTCATCTTTGATCCAAGTTCAGCTCCTGGTGAGAGCAGAACCACCAGACTGACATCTTGGTTCTCGAGCCCTCTGCCCAGTCAGAGTGAACTTCAGCACTGAGAAGGTTTTCCACGCCAGCCCGGCGCCGTTGGTCAGAGCGACCTCTGATGTGTCTCTGTTGGTCAGGTAAGGCTTTAAAGATGTCATTGAGCATTTGATGGGAGTGTCATGGAGGTCTTCTTCTTCTTGGAGAAGCTGTCTCAAGCTGCCTCACCTCATGTTGGGTATTAACCTCTTCCTCTGTCCCTCTGTGATGTAGAGCTCAGTGTAGATCCTGTTGAGGAGGTTCCTTCCTGTTCATCACTTCCTTCCAGTCATGTTCACATCGTCTTCAGACTGATCTTATGTTCATCTAAAACCTCCTGCAGACCACCACTCACTGAAACAGAAAGAAGTTTTGAAGACAAAACAAAGAAAATGTGACAATCTGCTGATTATTTAATCCCAGCAATAAAAGTGATGATAGAAGAAGATATAGAAGTAAATGGACAGTCTTACTTTGTACAGTGCTGGTCTGACTGGCTGTCTGCTGTCCACATCTTGTTCTGGATCTTTTCCCACACTGGGGACAGGAGGAGTCTCCTGATGAAGCAGACTGGTCCCAGTATGAGGTGATGCAGTGTCTGCAGAACCAGTGTCCACAGCTGGTAGAGGGCCGGATCATTCCAGGAGCGTCCTGACTGCCAAACACAGCAGGGCGGCTGCTCCTCCACAGGAACATGACTCCTCTTCCTCTCTCTGTAGAAGACATTTCTTTATCACTCCAGATGAATTGTTGACTGTTGCTGTCAAATATCAGATTTGGAATGACACTGTCTGGAAGCTCAGATGTTCACACAGTAAAAGTGTTGGTTAGTTTCTGTTTTTGAATTCGAAAAACAGTCTGTGATGAAGATGATTTGATTTCAACTCTCTGTCATGAACATTCATCAACAGCTTCTCCTGTCTGTCTGTCTCATTAAACATTCAGTCATCTCTGCCTGTCGTTTGTTATTCATACAAACTCAGCACTTCCCTGCAAGCTCTTTCACAATAAAAAGTCCTCCATTAAAAGAGGCGTCCTTCACTGTGAGCAGCTCAACGAGTTATTCCAGGTTTAAATTGAGGTTAGTGCTCTAAATAACTGTGGTAGACCAGCAGTGTATCTAAAACACAGCATATGCATCATGATGATAAATCTTTGAATCTTCCATCCTCAATGCATGCGATCTTCATCAGGTCAGTTTACAGTAAAAACAGTCTCTTACTTTGTGTCTGAGGTCAGGTTCTTGTCTGAAGCTCAGGAAGACCTTTGGACATATCACTCTTCATGAGCAGACAGCTGGATCCTGGAGACTCTATGTCTGTCTGTTGGACTAGACTCTGCAAACACCAACATGTTTTTATTCAGATCACATGAATCTTTGATAAATTCTCTGATCAAAGTCATTTATGAAGCTCTAAATACACAAACTGCTGCTGCTGTTGATAATGAGCTTTAAAAGTTTTGTATTCGTCCTCTTAGATCCAGATTACAGCTTTTCAGGTGACTGACAGCTGTCACACACACTAAGAGGAAGATGTCACAATTTTATGTTTGCAATCACATTTTAGTCGAGATTTTAAAATATGAACACAAAAATCATCAGAGGCAACTAAAGTCAAATAAATGAGTTAGTATCAGATCTCTTACTTTGTGTCTGAGGGTCCAGGTTCATCACTGAAGCTCACAGGAAGACCTTTGGACATGTCACTCTTCGTAGACAGACAGCTGGATCCTGGAGACTCTGCTCTCTGTCTGTTGGACTGAACTCTGCAAACACCAACATGTTTTATTCCAAGATCACATGAATCTTTTGATAAATTCTCTGATCAAGAAGTCATTTATAGGCTCTCACATTTTAGTCGAGATTTTTAAAATATGAACACAAAAATCATCCAGAGACAACTAAAAATTGAACAAAAAATGAGTTACTATCCAGTTCTCTTACTTTGTGTCTGAGGTTCCAGGTTCATGTCACTGAAGTCTGGAGGTTTTCAGCTGGACAGTCTCTCTGCCAGATGAACCCACAATGGATCCTGCAGACTCTGCTCTGTCCTCTTCCTCCATCTTCTAGACTTTAGTCAGTCTGAGGAGGTGAAACAAGTTTCACTGTAAAAAATGATGTTCTCATGTCAGAAGAAGAGCAGAAAACATTTTCTCCATAAAATATGATCAACAGTTCCATAATCAGTGATGATATGATGTGATCTGTGGTAAAACTACAAGTCAGAAAGATGGACTACAAAGCGCTCATCTGAGTTACTTCCTAGATACTCCGCTCTGACCGTGTAGTTTCATGCGGAAATATAACGTGGACAACCGGTGAAAAATGTAGCGTCATCATCAACGTCAGAGTTCAAATAATAAATGAATATTGTCCACCTGTCACAGAAGTCCCAGGTGAAGTGTTTTATTACCTGGTGTGAGTCGCTCACCCTCCTGTCACTCATATAGAAACATATTAGCAAGTTATGGCAAAGATATATGATTAATCAACGCGAGAACTTCATGATGATCTGCAGGGCGGCTGGATGGCACAGTTCCAAACAGTTTGTAGTGTGTGTGTGAAACGCTTGGCTCCACAGTCAACAACAGAACACACTTCATGATCAACACGTATGTTCATATTCACACACTCTGCGCAGGCTGTCACCTCCTTTCCTGATTCTGAAGGAGATAATAAAGGAAGCATTAGGCTCCTTTCCTTGCGACAGAAGTTCAGGCGAAAGTTCTTGTCACTTAGCGAACATGTAATACTTCCAGGTCATTTCACTCAGTGAGGAAGGTTCGCTGGAGTAAAATTGACTCGGCCGCACCTTCATCAACGATACGTGACGCGAGTGTCAACACCTGGCACAAATCCGCCCGCCATACTTCTGATTGGTTAGCAGGCCTGGAATTCAAGCTGCGCTTCTTTCGGAAGAGAAATGTCCAGATAAATCTGTCGAACCGACGGCCCACCCACTCTTTCCTGTTTTGCTAGTCATGCCGATACACCGGAGATCCGGCACGGCGCCAAAATGCTGTCATCAGACAATACATTTCTCTTCATAGTAGTGAAACAGCTGTTTTACTGCGTCACACGGACACGCTCGGCTGACGGTCAGCAGTTAACACGGTCACTCGTTGAACCGAAACACCAGTCAGAGAAATCAAATGGTTGTGTTCGAACAGTGATAAAATAATGTAATAAATCAAATGTTGGATTAACACTCACCTGCACTTCTCCTCCTTCTGCTCTGTGCACTCCAACATGAGCTGAACCAACACTTTCACTTTCGAGGAAATCACGTGTGTGTGGAGAGAGACAGAGAGAGAGAGAGAGAGAGAGAGACAGAGAGAGAGAGAGAGAGAGAGAGAGAGAGAGAGAGAGAGAGAGAGAGCGAGCTTGAACAGACTATTAAAATGAGTTTGGCTCCAAATGTTGGAATAATAAAGTGCTTTAAAATTTAAACCCAATGAACGTCCTACCAGTTCCTCCCAGATCAGGGGCGTCCCTCTCTACCTTCACAGACCTCCTGAAGACCTCCAGCTCTGCAGAGGACCTCCTCTACAACACTACCAACACCTGGACATGACACACCTGTCCTCTACACCTGGACATGACACACCTGTAACTTAATGCTTTTTACGTTTTTACTTTGAGTTCTGAAGATCAGATTCTGTGATCAGAGCTGTACTGGACTTTGAAGTGAAGAGAGACAAAGAATGGACAGCATTTGATTCACACACCTTTCCTTAATATAATCTTTATTGCTTTTTCTTATTGGGTTGAATACAGAACAGATTTACATCTCTTGACTTTGTGAAACACTGTCATGTTTTACTAACAGCAGGAGGAGGAGAGGACAGACGAGGAGGGGAGGGAGGAAGGAAGGAAGGAAGGAAGGAAGGAAGGAAGGAAGGTAGGTAATGCGACCACGGAAAAGTTTTCCACATGATTGCGTGTTAATGCTTTCTGATTGAGGTCCAGCATCTGTGTGTCTGTGTGTGTCTGTGTCTGTGTGTGTCTGTGTGTGTGTGTGTGTGTGTGTGTGTGTCCTCTCCGGCGTTCCCTTTGACCTCTGACCAGGACAGGAAGTTACACGATGGGTTAAACCAAGACCGGAAACAGAAGGGGGGGGAGAGGGACATGTCAACAATATTTTGGCTTTAAAAACGCCAAAATCCAACGACATCTTTTATCTGTTAGGACGATGACGAGTTCACAGTCAAGTGCTAAATGTAGTGATTGACAGTTCTGAATCATTAATTAAAAAAACAAAATAATAATAATCAGGACTTGGAAAGAACAAGTTGCAACTCAGGAAATAAGAACATGAAGCGTTTCGAATAATGGATTTGTGAAAGACCCTGAGAGCGAGATTATATATATTTATATTTATATATGTGTGTGAGTGTGTGTGTGTGTGTGGAGATGGAGAAAGGAGAAATCATCCATAATTGAACAAATTAGATTAACATGCAAAAAAAAAAAAACTAACCTAAAAGTCACCCTTTAACTGAACACAATGGATTTTCACAGTTTTATACGCATTTATATGTCATAGAGGAAAAAAATAAACACAACAAAAAAATCATTTCTCAGCCAAACTAAACACGAACAACAACAACAACAACAGAACCAAGAGACCCAGACAGTCCGTTCAAAGTCGTACAGGAGATCTACGTAAAGCTTTTGGTTTGGATTCAGAGGGATTCTTATTGCTCGTCCGATTCGGCCGCACAAGCCGGTTAGTCCGCGACACAAACCATCAGTTCCTCACAACAGTTCTGCAGCATAAATGTGATATTTAATACATGGCTTCTTCTCAAGTCATTGTAGAAACTAACACACTCACTCACTCACACACACTCACTCACACACACACACACACACACACACACACCTGGGATCCAAATAAATACATTTAAAAACAGTCCACGTGCATTCGAATGGAAGTCCAGTATTCATATGGCCGTGCACACAGACACACACACACAGACACACACAGTCAGACGTACAGACGCATATTCCCGAGGGAGAGGGATGTACAGATCAGCTAACAAAACGTAAAACAGCTGAGAGACAGAGAGAGAGTTTGTTTCAGCGCTAATTAAAGCTCTTAATTAATCTGAGCTCATTTCGTCGCGTTACACTCAGACCGTCGATTGAGTCCAACGTGGAAGTCGAAGTTTGAACCACGTGGTTTGATCTTCGGTGAGCTGCGTGAACTTTTTGTCCAATCAGCAACCGAAACAACAACAACAACAACAACGGCGACCGTCAGCTCTTTGTTACGTAGATGTTCATTCAACCTCCGGCTCGTCCCGTCGACTTTAACGGCCCAAAGATGAAACAAATAAAAGATTCAAATGTTCAAACTGTCCTGAAGCTCCACGCTGCACACTGACGTCTTTCTATCAGGACTGCAGAGCATGATGTACCCAAGACACTCTCTCTCTCTCTCTCTCTCTCTCTCTCTCTCTCTTGATTGTGTCGCGATACTCCACTGTAGTAGTACTAGTAGTAGAAGTAGTAGTAGTAGTAGTTTTGGAAGTTGTTAGTGCCAGTTCACAGCAGCGTCCGGTCAGTCAGACGGTTAGTCCAGTTGTGGTTGTTCAATGTTTCTTTCTGTTCGACCGACGAGCTGACTGACCGTCGTCGCCTTACAGTTCTGTTATGAGCCGCTGAGGTTCAATTCGTTTTGATTATGAGGTTGCTTTATATAAAAAAATAAACAGAGACGAAAATGTACAAGAAGAAAAATTAGCTATATTCATCTTCACACACAAACAAAGAAAAGAAAACACACACACACACACACACACACACACACACACACACACACACACACACACACACTACCCCTCCCCCTCTGGTCGTGATATCAGGATCAGTACGTGATCCAAACGTCTCCGCACTCTTTCTGTTGTAGAAATGTCCGGTTCAGTTCATGTGAGGGGGGTGCAATTAGCCCTTTTACTGGTGTTATGTTTGTGTGTGCAGCAGGGTAACAGTTCATTCACACAGTCCATCCATACAGCCATCCATCCATCCATCCATCCATCCGTCCGTCCATCCGTCCATCCGTCCGTCCGTCCAATCCCTTTCACCCCATCGTCTAGCTGTTGGGGTTTAGTTTTAAAAATCTGAAAATTACAGCTGATTGTCTCCAACGCCAAATTCATAACCACGTCTTCAGATATCTAACGACCTCAGTGACGAACGCGGCCCGTTTGACCGGCAACGTCAGGTCTAGAAAAAAAACAGCTGACGTATGTGTCACGTAGAAATGAAAGTTTATTAGCTCTTCTGTTTGTCTCTGGATAGACTGGACCAGGGAAAGAGTCCTCGAGAAGACTAGAAGCTAACACACCACTACAGCAGTCCAGGGCTAACTCAAGATGCTAAGATAATACTGGATAGGGGGTGAACTTGTCTGGTCAGTTAGCCCTACTGTGCACGCATTCAGCTAACTGACCAAAACAAGCTAGTTAACCGAGCTAATCCAATACTAGCTTGGTTAACGGGTCATCTCTGGTCAGCTAGTCCTAGTTAGCATTTATTTTGAGCATCTGTGCAAAGCTCAGGCTAACGATAAGAGCTAGCTCGGGCTAAATGACCATAGCAGAGGAATTAAAAGAAATCTATGAAGATCTGTAATCTCGTCTGACTTGTTAGCCACTACTAGCTCGTGTTTGACCCTGTTGCTGATGTCCATTTAGCCAAAATGAGCTACAGCTAGCTAGTATTAGCGCTTTTATAAACTGTGAAACGGTGAAGGCTACGCTAAAGCCATTTTTAGACACACGGTTGTTGATGCTAAGTTAACAATGCTTAACTCTGTTTGGGGCCATTGTGCAAACCTCGGCTAGCTGTGTTTGAGTTAGCCCTGGCTAGCTCTGATTTTAGCCCACAGTGGAAACCATGCTAGCAAACAAGTGAGCCTGCTAGCCCTGTTTAGGAAGACACAGGATTGAAAGGGTTGCCTACAGAGCTGTTTTCATGGTTGCAGTTAAAAAGCAGAGGTTGAGGTAAACTGAACCCGGGTCACGTGTTAGCGGCTGATAAATGTTAGCACGCTGGAGGCCCTGCGATAAACCCTAAATGAACACAAGGGGGCGATGATGAGAGACAGGTGGGAGTTACACTCATTCGCACGCACAACAAACATTTTTTGATTTGTTCAGTTATAAAAAAAAAAAAAAAAAAACACAATTCCCCTCCCTACACCTAAATGTCACTGATAATCGCACACACACCAAAAAAAGAAAATACTCTAGCATCACGTGCCACATGTTCAACTCTCTGTACACACATGGAATCAACTGAGAATGATTATGAATGAGAAATTATTAAACACACAAACCAACTCACAGGGTGGCTTCGAAGGGATCGATAGTGTGAGAAACAACACAGAGAACACAAACTGATCGACACTACGTCCGCACTTTCACACACACAATCTGACGCCACTTTGACAAGTTTGTGAATGTTCTTCTGAGCCAGCGGCAGCGGCGGCGACTGGTGGCGGAAGCGAACCACGAAGACGACGTCGTTGAGGACGACGATGACGCTGGCCTTTCTGCGTTTGTTTGTTTCCAGTTACAAAAAAAAAAAAAAAAAAGCTTCCTTTGTCACACAGAGAGAGATGACGACTGTCGGCCAAACGCCGCCGTTGTCACCGCAAGTTGTCACCGCAAGTTGCCGTTTGCTGGTTGGTTTCTCGACCAGCCACTTTGGCAGCCTATCAGCCAATCACACCTCCAGGTTCAGTTTGATCCGAGACGAACTCGTCGAGCTCGAGAAGTGGCTGGTGAGTTTTGAAAAAGCTGGTTCAGAAATATTAAAACTGGATTGTTCGGTCTGATTTAAATACAGAAGAATAAACACAGATCCCGACGGTCCGTCTCAGTCTCTGTCTGTTTCTCTGCGTCTCCGTAAGTTGATCATCAATTCTCAAACAGAATCTAGAACAATAATAAATCATAACTTTATTCTTTTTATTGCTGAAATATAGATTCCCCGCACAAAAAAATAGTAATGCAAATCATCGTCATCATAAAAAGCTATAAAAATTAGATCCATCCTCCGTAATAATGCAGATAAAGATATAGCAAAAAGTCGGACTAGTAGTAAGGCACTTCAAGAAAACGAGGTTTTCGTCTTTCTATCAAAAAAAGTTTTCCGGGCTGGTTTTTGCATCATCATCATCAATGGTGTAGCGTCTTTCCGTCGTATGGCACTGTGGTGACAGCCGGTGGGGGTGGGGTAGTTTCCCCTCAGTCTACCCCCACCAGAGGAGGCTCTCCGTTGGGTAGGATGTGCTCCAGAGGGGGCTTGGCATGGATCTCCAGCAGCCCCTGGATGAAGCCCTCTGTGGGGGCGGCTGCCACGGACTCGTCCGGCAGCGAGCTGGAGGGCGAGGGTTCTTTGGAGAGGTTCGCTTCGGGCGTCTGTTTCGCGGAGTCGTCATCATGGCTGGCGGTCGTCTTTGTGTCAGTAGCTTGTTGGCTGGGAGTCGTGTCGTCAACGGAAGGCGCAGGTTCCGTCGCCGAGATTGCAGAAAGTTCTGTTTTCTCCTCGCAGTCCGGTTCTGCGGCGTTTGCCGATTCTGAATCCACACCATGCTCAGCTCGTTTAGCGGGGCTTTCTTCCTTCGACGTAGACGATTCGCCACCATCGCCCTCCTCGCGCTCCTCTTTTGTGTCCTCTTCCTCCAGCTCCTTCGCCCCCGTGACACTGCCGCTGCCGCACTCGCTTTCGTTCTCCGAAGGTGGGCAGGTGGACGTCGGGGTCGGGGTGCAGGAGTCTCCGTCCTCGCTGGCGGCGTCGTCATTCCCGGCTGAGCCTCCGTCAGCTCCGCGGGGCTTTAGGTGGATCCTTTGGTGGCGAACCAGGCTGTGCTTCAAGGTGAACGTCCTCTCACAGGTTTGACACTGGTACGGCCGCTCACCTGGAGGGGAGGGGGAGGCGGGGTTTATATCGAGACCCATACACTGAAGTGTGTGTGTGTGTGTGTGTGTGTGTGTGTGTGTGTGTGTGTGTGTGTGTGTGTCGTACCTGTGTGTGACCTCATATGTCTGGTCAGGTCCTGCAGAGACCAGAATCTTTTGCCGCAGACGTTGCAGATCTTTTTCCTCTTGTCGACTCGTCTTCCTGTCGCCTCTCCTCCTTCTAAACTCTTTGGTTCTGACGCCTCCTCGTCGCTCCTCTCCTCCTTCTCCTTCTCCTCCTCCTCTGAATCCCCGCTCTCTCCTCCCTCGCTCTCGCCTCCCCTCACTCCTCCTTCCTCCTCCTCCTCCGTCTCCACCTCCTTCTTCTTCTGCTCTTCCTCTTTCTCCTCCTCCTCAGTCGCTTTGGCGGCGTCGCTCTCCGTCGCCTCCTCTTTCACTGGCGGGTTCTCCTCCACCGGTGCTGGAGTCGGCGTCTCCTCGGAGAGGTGCGCCCTCTCGTGTCGAGCGAGGGTGGTGGCGTAACGGAAACTCTTCTTGCACACTCGGCAGACATGTTTGTAGTCTGGCTGCTGCTTCACCACGGGGCTGCTGGAGGACGAGGAGGAGGTGGTGGTGGTTGTAGCGCTGTTCTCCTTCTCTTGGTTCTCTGTTGGTACTTGGGGAGCAGAGGTAGAGGATGTAGAGGACGAAGACGTGGAGGAGGATGGAGGTTGGGAGGGTTGTTCTTCCTGAGCGGGGCTCGAGGACGTGCAGAGCTTGAAGTCGATCAGCTTTTTGCCGAAGTTCAGGTCCAGACTTTTGTTGCTGTGGCAGTCGTCGTCGTCGGCGCTCTCCACCTGGAAGAGAGGAGCTGGAGTCAGCACTGAGCGGACATAACACAGCACGTCGAGACGAGACCAAGCTCAGGTAGCCTCACCTTGGAGCTGCTGCTCTGTGAAGGTTGTTTTCCCGGTGCTGCTCGGGGCTCTGGCGCCTCCTGCTGGTCCGGCTGCTCTGTGGTTTCGGTCTCCTGCTGCTCAGTTGGACTGTAACCTGCAGCACAAACCAACGTCACCTTAGACACTTTATTTTGAAGTACTGCTGAAAGTTAAACGCTTTTATTTTGAAAATTGTACTGATAAAATGTTTTAAATAACACTGCAGTCATATCTCAGTTGAATTTCATTCAAACTGTTGATGGTGAACTGTAGATGGTTTGACATGTTGTCACCCTGTGGACCTCGTGCCACAGGGTGAGAACCAGTGGTCGACTCTTCTTCACTCGGCTTGGACGTTTTATTCAGGGACTATTTTCTGTCTTACTGAACGTCTCCTCCTTCCTCAACATCTACATTATCGTGTTTACAGTCTTCTTTGAGAGTTATTACAGTTTAAACTTCAGGGTGAAACACAGATCAATAAATTAATTAATCTTGTGCACATTGTACACAGAACAGTGACAGATTTGGGGTTTTTGACCTCAGCTTAAAGGAACAGTATGTAACTAACAGTGACATCTAGTGGTCAGGAATGGCGCTGCAATTCAAATTCCAAACACTGACTTCAGTCTGAGCTGCAGCATACTAAATACGTCACTTTCAGGCTGTTACGTTAGCGTAATGAACTCCCCTTCAGACCTCAGGAGATCACACACCTCACACAGCAGTGACGAGGTCAGAGGCTGTGTTTTTGGCAACTTTGAGATAAAAATCTGAATTTGGAGCTAAAAGTCACCACGACCTGCCCGTCCTCCATACAATCACCACGTTTCTGCTCATTCTGAGGTCAGACTCAATCTAACGTACGTCCTGTCTGAAAGGCAGAAACATGCTGACTCTAGTTTAAACATCAAACACATCAGAGATCCTCAAACATACTCAGATGAATCACTGATGGTCACGTGATTCGCTCATTAACCTGACTAATCGGCTCCACTTGTTTCTAATGACTAACCGTGGCTTGGTTTGTGGGTGGGGCTCGGCGTCATTGACTCCGCCTCTTGTTGTTCGGAGGGGGAGGGGCTCTCTGCGGTGGGGGCGGAGCCTGAGTCTGCAGAGGCGCTGAGGTCTTGTGCTTCCGGTGCTAGCTGCTCGGTCTCTGACTGACTCTCTGCAGAAAAACACAAACAAACCGAGACGGTGAGCGATGAAGGTGAATGCTTCAGCTGACAGACGACAAACAACAGAAAGCTGATTTCATGTTAAATCAACTTTATTAAACTTTAAACGGATCCAGACATCACGCTCCGCAATCCAATCACGACACTCAGATCGGTCAAACCTCCACAGACAGCCTGAAATGTCTCTGAGACTGTCTCTGAGACTATCCAGGTGGATTCACAGACTAAACTCTGATCATCTACCTGTGTGCGTTCTCACTTTGTTTATTTCATGTACCAGCTTCTAAATCTGAGTCTGACTCACTATTTACGCTGCAAAATATAATGAGAGAGAGAGAGAGAGAGAGACATAGTGCTGTACCTGCACTCTCGTGCGATCCCTCGTCTCCATCTTTCTTGGCGAGGGCGCCATTGCGTCGCAGCGTCCGGTGGGTCACGCCGTGTTTCCTCAGCAGGTGGCGCTCACAGTTAGATTTGGTGGAGAAAAAGGCGTCGCACTTCGGACACGGGAAAGGTTTTTGGCCTGAAGGAAGATGGAAGGATTCACGTGACGAGACGGATGTTGTAGGGTCAACCAAACAGATCGCTTGTCTCGTCTCAGGACTACTTGTGCAATTGTGTGTTTTGTGTATTACCAGTGTGTGTTAGCATGTGTCTCTGCAGAGAGCTGGCCCAGGGGAACACTCGGGGGCAGAAGGGGCAGGTCATCTTCTGGACAGAGTTGGAGTAGGCGTTCTTCTTTCCTTTGGACTGTGGCATCGACGCCGACGCCGACTTCGCCTCCTCCTTCACTCCTCCCTCCTTCTCCTCCACTCCTCCTGCTCTGTCGACATCTGTTCACAGGACGGGTTTGAATTAAGCATCATCATTTTTCCATCATTCATCCACTGTGTCCCTCCTCCTCCTCTCTTTACCTCTCTTCCCTCCCAGGTCTGCAGCTCCGGTCTGCAGGTAAGTGCTGAACTTGTTGGCATCCGTCGTGGCCAACATCTTCTCCACGCTGGCAAACTCCCCGCTGGACTCCAGGTCAATGCCAGCGCCGCTGCTCACACTGGCTTTTTCCTTCACCGCAAGGGCAGCGGGCTTCTTCCTGGACCGCTTCCTGTCAGGTAGAGAAGAAGGCAACAGCACGATGAAGGTTCCATCTGGTGGTAGAAACAAGAACAGCTTTTATAAAAGGATGAATGATCTAAACTATGAGACCTCACATACCTGGACGATCCCTCGGACGTGTCGTCGCTTTGTGTCTCCAGAGCAGTGGAGGGTCCCGGGGTGTCTGCAGCAGGATCAGCCTGAGAAGAAGCCACAGCCGCCTGGGGTTTGCCCTCCAGCGCGACGGCCTCTCTCTTCAGCAGGTCTGGAGCTCCGGAGACAGAGTGGATGATCTGAGCGATGGAAGCCAGAGGAGGGAGCTCCTTGAGGGCAGTGGAGGGCGAGGAGGAGGAGGAGGAAGTTGGTTTGGGCAGCAGGGGTTTGAGGCGCTGGGCTCGTGTGGAGTTGCTGAGGTTGGGGTGGGAGGCAGGGGGCGGGGTGGATCCAGGCGGGAGCTGGTAGCAGCCAAGCTGGGGGTGAGGGTGTAGAGGAGGCATGGCGCTCACCGCCTTCTCCTCCCTCGACAACGCCAGAGCGTGCTGCTGCTCGACGATGCTGCTGCTGCTCTGCTCCGTCTTGATCTCCCTCTTCTCTGCGGCGCTACCTGCCTCCCTCCTCTGCCTCTTGCTGGGGATGGACAGATCGATGGGCTGGTCCAGGGAGGAGCAGTCGAAGCTGGGGGAGACGTTCTCCAGTTTGACCCCAGGAGACCCCGCCTGGCTGCCAGATCCACGACCCTTGGCAGAGAAGTCCAGCGGCTGGTCCAGTTCTGTAGGAAAAATCACGTTGGCCATTTCCTCCACCTTCACTGCTTGGAGCCCCGGAATCGTAGGCTGGCTGATCCCATTCAGCGCCATCTGAGTCATGGCTGCGGCCCGACCAGAGGCGACTGCGGCGACGGGCACGGTGGCAGGCAGGAGTGTGGCAATGTGCTCTTCGATCTCCCTCTCCTGCACCTCGGGGTGCTGCTTCAGCAGGTGGTGGATGCAGTTGCGTTTGGCCAGGAAAGCGGCGCCACAGCGCCGGCACTCAAACGGCTTCCTCTGGCAGCCATTGTGCGTGCGCAGGTGGATCTGCAGCGCCCGGTAGGTCTTCAGGTCCTCGCCGCAGTACCGGCACGTGGTCTCGGCTCCGGTGCAGCCCGTCTCCGTGTCCTGGGTGGTGGTCGTTGCAGCAGTGATCGCTGCGGCGATGTTCGCTGTGGTGGTGGAGGTGACGTACTTGATGTTCTTCTCGATGTCCTTCCTCGAGGTCTTGGCGTGCTTCTTCCTGAGGTGGCGCTCGCAGTTGGCCTTGACAGTGAAAGGGTAATGGCAGACTCGGCAGACATAGGGTCGCTCGCCGCTGTGTGTCCGCAGGTGTCGGATCAGAGTGGCTTTGTCCGGAGCCACGTAGTCGCAGATGTTGCATTGGTGGGGAAGGATGCCGAGGTGGAAGCGCATGTGAGCCTGCAGGACACCAGAGAAAGCGAACACCTGGTCGCAGAAGCGGCATGGGTACGAGCCTTTAGCTGAGCTGGCGTTGTTTCCTCCTTTGGTTCCTGGCTTTCTCCCGCTGAGCCCCGCCTCCTCGTGTGCTGCTGGCGGGGACTCAGACAAAGGCGCGTGAGCGTCACCCATACACTCTCCATCCAACTGCCCGCCGTTCCCAGCTGAAGAGGACGACGAAGAGGATGAGGAGGGCGTTTTGAAGAGGGTCGGGGTGGGAGGTGGCAGACTGGGGCTGATGCAGCCCAGTGAGGCCTGCTGGGAGCTCTGAAGGGGTGGAGGAGTCGTCGCTGTGAGGCTGGAGCGAGGGGTGATGGGAGGTTTGGGCTTCAACGGAGGCATTGCCTTCTGACCCTGGACTTGGCCTGGAGGAGGGAGAAAGGAGGGAGAGTTTAAGAAATGGATGTACGGATTGACTATGATTGATTCACCCCTCCCAGCTCGAGTAGACACCCACCTTGACCTCCAGCAAATCCTGGAGCTTTGGCCAGAGGCGGGAGGGTCAGTCCCATCTGGTTTGGCGCTGCACTCGCCACTTTGAGGATCTGCTGAATGTCTGCCAGCTCCATGATACCGGCTCCGCCTGCCTCTCCGGGTTTGACGCCAGACGAGGCCGAACTACCCGTCGCAGCGCCCCCGTCGGGCTGCAAGAGGAAGCCAGTCTGGAAGGGCTGCAGGGAGAGCAGGCTGAGGGCCTCCCTCTGTGAGAGGCCCTGCAGGGCGGAGGCAGAACCAGAGGCCTCCAGCAGGGGGATGCTGAGGGCCGTCAGACCACCCACACCCAGCCCCAAAGTCAGCCCCAGACCTCCGGACAGGTAGGCTGAGGCCGGCTCCTGGGGAAGGCTGGAGGATGGTGGCTCCACGTGGATCACCTTGATGCTGTCCAGGTGGGCCTGATGGATCTCATCGTCCGTGGGACCAGACTTCACCTGAGAAATAAAGCCGGCATCCCTCAGAGGACAGGTACATTGCTGCAGCGTGATCGTTTTACCGAACATTATCTGGGATGATGAAAAATATTGCCCAAAGCTCACCTTAGAAATGTGCTGAAGACCCAAACCTTCGAGGAAGCTGGCCTGTTCTGAGGGCTGGACCCCTTTCTCAACATCTTGACTGTTGTTTTCTCCATCATTTGCCTCCTCCTCCATTTCCTGTGCATCTGTGGCGGTGGCGACGGTGGCGGGACTCTCAGGGTGGGAGTTGGTTTTATGCAGATCCAGGGCGGAGCGAAGGGGGAACGCCTTGTCACAGCAATCGCAGACAAACCGATGAAACTTACTGATACAGCGACGAAGGTTTGTCTCACACCAGACCTGGAGGGAAAAGCAAGAGTCGATGAAATATTGACCCTAAAAATGGAACTACAATCAGCGTACAGGTCCTGCGACGATACCTGTGCGATGTGAGCGAACTTCTTGCAGGAGAAGTCGATGAAGGCCAGGTCGTTGAAGCCGGTGGGGATGGAAGGGTTGTTCTGGATGAAGGGGCGGCCGCTGGGGTCTTGGGGAAGCAGCTTGTGAACGCCCGCATTGTGACGCAACAAACCACGGTGGGTTCGGAAAGACAGGCAGCAGAGGTCGCACCTACGAGCACACGTTAACGGTGAATGCATGTGTGGAGGGTGTCTGTTTACTGTACAAAAGCACAGCTTCAGAACTTTATTCAAACAGGATGGATCAGATTTTATTCACAATATATTTGCTGCTAACTCAATCTGCTGTTAGCATGCTAACAGAACCGGGCTCAGCAGCCGGACTGGACCGGGTTGGAGCACAGCCCCTGAGACCAACAAGGAAGAACGTGACAGTACCGAGGTGATTTACAGACTTTATGATGGACACATTGGGATGCTGGGAGCCAAACCCAGCAAGGAAACCACCTCAGCAGGCTGCTGTATTCCCTGCCAGCTGAACTAATGTGACTCCTCTCAGTGCTCCCTCCTCCTCCTCCTCCTCCTCCTCCCCCCTCGATCCTCTTATAGGCTCATTAGAGGATTTACAGCTAAATATTCCCGCCTTCCTCCATAACGAGCTCAGCGCCGCCTGCTGCACTCTTTCTCTCTTTTTATTCTGTTTCTTCCTCACAGACAGGCTTTGTCCCAGTCCTCCTTCCTCCCTTCCTTCCTTCCTTCCTTCCTTCCTTTCCTCCTCTGTTCCCGTTCCTTCTTCCTTCTCCGCGAATGAACAACAGCAGGAGTTAGGGTCCAAAAACTCTCCACAAACACACTCTAAACTTTGAACTCAAGCTGTGAGCAGTGTTGTCACCACGGTGACAGACTCTTGTTGGGATGAGTGGCGGTGTCGCCGTGGCAACGAGGCCCGGCCGAGCGCGTCCTGAAACCCCCCTCCGCCCTGTGACTCATTAAGTCGTCCTCTCTCTCTCTCCCAGTGGTGACTTATTAACCTCTCCATCCATCCTTCACTCTTCCTCCCTCCCTCCTTCTGTTCGATTTCCTGCCTGGGTTAGCTTAGCTTAGCATAAAGACTGGAAACATTACATTACATGTGACATTTTCATGAAGTAATGCAGACGTATCATCAGCTGACTGAACTTAAAGTTGAAAATATTAAACTTTGTGCAGTGGAGAGTGACGGAGCTCGACCTGCGACCTCGTCACTGCTGTGTGAGGACTGAGGGGAGTTTATTACGCTAACGTAACAGTCAGAAAGTGACGTTTGTTTCTCTCAAACAATCGGACACAAAAAGTTAAACTGTGGAGCAGACGGCTGCAGCACCATGTTTAACCACCAGATGTCACTGTTACAATCAAAGTTACATATCGTTCCTTTGACTCTTATTAAAGACGTTTACTGTCCGATTGCATCATTACATCATCACGTATCGTCAGGATTGTTTGTTTGCTGACCTGGGAACAACAAACGTAGACTAAACCGAGGTCAAAGTAACGCTAACGGCGTGGAGAGGAAGTGTGGAGGTTTGTTTTAGGAGGAGGAGGTGTACCTGAGTGCGGTGTCAGGGTGTGCGTCCATGTGTGCGTCCAGCTCCAGTCTGGAGCTGCAGGTCTTGAAGCAGATCGGACAGGGCAGCAGCTCCTCCTCCGCTCCACGAGCCGCCGCCACCGACTCCTCCGACGCCGTGTCCTCCACCACCTGAAAACACGCCGACACACACACACACACACACACACACACACACACACACACGTTAACATGCCGACATCGTCACCTGTTTGTTCGCCGTCACGTGCAGGAAGCGGGGGGGGTTTCTACCTTTTTGCTGGGCGGCTCCTCGCCGTTCTCCTCCTCCTGCCTCCTCTTCACGGATGGACGGCGGCGTTTAGTCGGGGAGGGCGGGCTGACGGGGAGCAGGCCGCTGGCCGGGTCCTTCTCGTGGATCTTCATGTGTCTGAGAGAGACAGAGGTCGTTGGAAGGTTTAGAGTCTGCAGCAGGTGGAACTGACGGACGGCGTTCACCACGAGAACGTCCGAAGATAACGAGGGACTTTAATTAGAACTAATCAATAATTAATGTATGTGTAAATGTGCTGTGGCGTGGTGTTGTGGCGGGAAAACTGCTAAGACATTCTGGGAGTATGAACGGAAACACACACACACACACACACACACACACACTAATTATCACATAATTACAGATCCAGCAGTGTGACGGCCTTATAAGGCCGGTGGAGAGAAGAGGAAGCCATGAGGTCACGGCAGGAAGTTGCCTCTCTTGTTACTCTCTCTTGTGAAAGTGGAGGGGAGAGGAAAAGGGGAAATGAAATAAGGAGATAAGGAGTCAAGGAGATGAAGAGAGAAAAGGAAAAGGAGAGAGCGGACGAGGAGAGAAAAAGAGAAACTGTTTGAAAGAAAGTAGAGAGGAGAGGAGACAAGAGAGGAGAGGAGACAAGGAGGAGGGGAAAAGGGGAAATAAGGAGATACAAACAGGAGAGAGGAGAGAAGGAGTTGAGAAGAGAAAGGGAAGGAAACAAAGGAGGAGGAGACACAAAGAGAGGAACTGAAGGAAAGGAAACAAGGAAAGAAGAGAAACAAAACAAAAGGAAAGAGGAGATGAGATAAGGAAAGGAAAAGAGGAGATTAAAGAAGGAGACAAGTCAAGAAGTTGATTAAAAAAGGGGGAAGGAGAGGAAAGAGGGAAATGAAATAAAGAGATAAGGAGGCAAGGAGATGAGAAGAGAGAAAATGGGAAACTGTAGGAAAGAAAGGAGAGAGGAGAGGAGACAAGGAGGAGAGATGAGGGGAGGAAAGGAAAAGGGGAAATGAAATGAGGAGATAAGGAGAAGAGAAAAAGGGAAGGACAAAAAGGAAAGACGAGAGGAGGAAGAGGGAGGGAAAGGAAAGTAGTGACAAAAGAGAAGAGGGTGTGAGGACACACTGGAGAAAGGCAAGGAGATGAGGAAAGAGAACGGGAAGGGAAGGAAACAAGAAAAGAAGAATGACAGAGGAGACAAGAGGAGAAAGGGGAGAGGGAAGAAGGAAGGAAAGGAAATGAGAAAAGAGGACACATTGTAGGAGGAGATGAAGGAGAAAGGAAAGGGAGGAAGGAAAGGAAAGGAAAGAAGAGAGGAGGAGAAAGGAGGTGAAGGAGCAGGAGAGGAGGAGGTCGTCGTCTATTAATAGGACCCAACAGGCAGCAGGCTGGACGCCCATAAGAGGTCCTGACAGAGTCAGCAGATCTGGGACCAGCTGACAGGAAGTAGTTTGTTTTTAACCAATCAGGTGAGTGAAGGGAAACAGGAGGAGGTGGAGCAACGAGAGAGCAAAGTCTGATTGGCTTAAAGTGGACTGTAACCCCAGAAACCGACCAATCAGAGAGCAGGAAACACGCCGAGTCAGCAGAGACACAATCCTACTCTGTGTGTGTGTGTGTGTGTGTGTGTGTGTGTGTGTGTGTGTGTGTGTGTGTGTGTGTGCGCGCGTCAGCTGTTCACGACTCAAACACACACACACACAGAGTAGATAAATTTAGACCAAAACAGTTTGTGTGCAGTTAAGGAGATGAGAGAAAGGATGTAGGGAATAAGGAGAGGAGACAAGGAGAGGAAGTGTACCAACGTGACAAAAATAAACTTTCATTGGTTTGGAACGCGGCCCTTTGTCACGACGTCATGATAAACAAACAAGCGTTGAAACGTCATGAGGTCAGAGACCGCCTGCAGCTCCTCCACACCACACTTCAGTTTGGAGGGAACAAAGGGCCTCCTCCCTCCTCCTCCACCTCCTCCTCCTCCAAAGAAAGAAAGGAAAGGACGGAAAAAGAGAGAGGAGAGGAGGACAGCTGGGGAGAGGAGCAGAGAGGAGAGGGAAAGGGAAAATGAAATGAGATGAGAAAAGAGAAAGGGAAGAAAGGAAAAGGACAGAGGAGTGGAGGAAGAGGGGAAAGGAAACGAAGGAGGGGGGACAAAAAGAGAAACAGAAGGAAAGGAAACAAGGAAAGAAAAGAGAGAGGAAACAAGAGGAGAAGGAAGCAGGAGACTCAAAACTTTTTTTTTCCAAACCAGCTTCAACTTTTTTTTCCCCTATCAACGAACACCAACTCTCCTCTCCTCCCCTCTCCTCTCCTCTCCTCCCCTCCCCTCTCCTCTCCTCTCCTCTACTCTCCTCTCCTCTCCTCTCCTCTCCTCACAGGCCTCCTCTCTGTGCTCCTCCTCCAGCAGCCTGTCCTCCTCTCTGTACTTTGCATTGTAAATCTGCGCTGTCTGTTCTTCAGCACGTTTACATGCAGCAAAAATTCTAATTTCTGATCGTATCAGACAGTTTGGACTTTAGTCCGACCAGCTTCGGATCAGAACGGACGTCTCAAAATCGGATAAGAACACCTAGATAATTCATTCATAGTCGGCATTTTAACAGCATGTATACTGAGCAGTCGGATCTAAATCTGACTCTGCATTCTGTGCATGCTCGAGAATTTCATGTTCATGTTAAACAGAAGGTCAGTGGACAGGAGGAGAATGATGCACGAAACGTACGCTACTGCGGCATCGTCCATCTCCTCGTACGCCATCTTTGCAGAGAGGGCTACAGCACCACGCAGCGTGGCGGAGTCAGCATGTATACTCAGACCAGTGATCCGGTCTCATGTCTATCTGATGCTACCTGACAGCAGGTCCAGATCAGAGACCAAACACTCGTGAAGCTGCTGGACTGACGTCAAAGTTGTTTTATTCTAAATCTAAAACTTTACTGGAAAACAAAAATGAAGATTCAGTCTGCAGTCGTCTCCTGACATCAGGAAAACATTGAGTGCGTGCGGCTCTCAGCCTACAGCATTCCTGCTGCCCACAGCTCATACCAGCACCGACTGAACAGGCTTTGTGTCACAGCAGCAGGCTGACAGCTCCATGACACACACCGTATATCTGAATCTACAGAACCGGGCTCAGCAGACCGGACTGGACCGGGTTCAGAGGTCAACACACACACACACACACACACACACACACACACACGTCTGCAGAGACCGTTGAGTCTGATGATGGAGGCTGGACTTCACTGATAAATGACTGGGCGTTGTTCTGTGTGTGTGTGTGTGTGTGTGTGTGTGTGTGTGTGTGTGTGTGGAGATGAATGGTTTAAACTTGTCTTCCCACTTCCTGTGTAACCCCCACCCTCCACACACACACACACACACACACACACACACACACCAGTTTGGGTTTCTCCCATCATGGTTGACTGGGGACCGTGTTAAACATCAGCTTCCTCTGCCTGAGGTCACATGGTGTGTGTGCATGTGTGTGTGTGTGTGTGTGTACCTGTGCATGTTGCCGTTGGTGGTGAAGGTCTGTCCACAGATGTTACACTTGTACGGTCTCTCCCCGCTGTGGACCAGCATGTGTCGGTCCAGCGACGAGGCCGAGCTCAGGCACTTCCCACAGATGCTGCAGGAGTGGTCGGTCGCTCCCGTGTCCGCGTTGTGCTGCACAGAGAACGTTCAGACAGTTACCCTAATGTTCCTGTAGCGTTGACAGAACGTTCCAAAATAAACATATTATCAGTTTGAGGTGAACTAAAGCTCCCTGCACTGTCCCTTTAAGAAATATGACACCTGAACAATTCATTACGTGTCCGTAACAACACAGACGTCACATGACCACAGCATTATTTTACTGTTAGACCAACGTTATTTTAATGTTAGACCAACGTCTGTTTCAAACCAGATAGCCTGTGCTAATATTAGCTCTGTTAGCTCTGTTAGCTCTGTTAGCACACAGACTCTAAACACAGTTTTTTCAGCTGTTGCCATAGTAACTACTCTGCTTCCTGCTTCCTGTGATAATATTAAAGCTGGAGCTGTCACGTGTCATATAACAGAATACGTCACAGACTATGTGCGTACTGCGGCGTGCAGCAGGTGTGTCTCAGGTGTTCACCTGTCTGATGTGCATGGTGAGCTGGTGCTGAGTCTGACAGTTCTTGTCACACAGCGGGCAGATGAAGGCGGAGCTGTCGTCTTTGGTGTCCTGCAGAAATGAGACGTTAAAACATAAAAACACACACACACACACACACACACTCCATCCAAATGTGTCACAAACTTTAACCATCCGCTAACGTTATGAGAATATAAAGAGACGGTTCACAAGATGAGCAGTAGGTGGCGCCAATCAGTCTCACACACACACACACACTCACACTCACACACACACACAGAAGCAGCACTTCCCTTTTCCTGTTTCAGCCACAGGAAGTGATGACGTGACATGGAATGCTGAATGCATGATGGGAGGGAGGACAAATGTACCACACGAGGAGAGGAGACGAGGAGAGGAGACGAGGAGAGGAGTGTGAGCAGTGACTGAGGAGTGCCACCTACAGCTCAAACAGTGTGTGTGTGTGTGTGTGTGTGTGTACCTGGTTGCGTCGTGCGTTGCGGCCGGGCGGGGCTCTCATGGCCGCCGTGAGCGACTTGCTGGGGGAGGGGCTTATAGAGCAGAGCGGAACAGAGTGTCAGAGGTCGTCATGACAACATCAAAGTCAGTGTCCGCGGTGCATTCAGGGACTCACCTCGGGGACGGGCCGGCAGAGGAGTTGGCCGAGGTGACTCCGCTCCCTCCTCCTTCTCGATCTCCGTTGATGGTGCCTGCTGCTGACATCACCGCTGACATCATGGCGTTGATGGAGGACAGATCTCCTCCTCCTTCAGCTCCCATGATTCCTCCTCCTCCTCCTCCTCCTCCTCCTCCTCCTCGGTCTCCGTTCTGTAGCTTCTCTCCTTCGTTGGCGGCCTCCTCCGTCACTCCGTTGATCGCTGCGTGGTGAGATTTGAGGCTGTGAGCACGTTTCACCACACGACACATCAAACTGTGATCGAGCGTTTGTACAAACCTTTGAGGTTACTGTGCGTGTTCTCCTCCGTCTGCTCCGACGCCTCCTCGGTGATCTCCTCTCGCTGCTCCTCTGTGGAGTTTTCCATGGCAGCTGGAAAACAGAGAAACAAACTTTGAGACGAGCTCGGCGACTTTTTGATGGTGGTACGATCAGCTGTTTGTAATTCCCATCAGGCTTTGTTTGTTTGTGTTTTGTTTGAAGTTAAATGTTGACGAACCAATTAGCATTAGCTTAGCTTCTTAGCTTACCTTGCGTCTCTAATCTTAGCTTGTATTAGCTAAAGCTATGAACTGTAGTTTTACAGGATATCTGTATCTAAGGAGCTGTGTTAGCATCAATATGCTAACTCATGAAATTGTGACGATGACCTCTTTTGGCACGTGAAGGCCACCGTAGCTTCACCTACACACTGCAATCTGCGATCTACTGCTAACATGCTAAACAGTCATGTGTAGTCAAGCGTGTAACAGTCAACTTTTAATAAACAAAACAACTAAAATTTGGCTCTTTGACTCAGTACTGATGCTAGCAGCTGAAGCTAATTAGCTTTAGTTTGTATAATGTAACTGAAGATAGTTATGCTAACGTTAAGTTAGCAAGCTTATACAATATTAAACCAAGTACGGCTAACTGTGTACCGTCATAAAGAGGTAGCAGTGCTAGCATCTGCACTGCTACCTTAGCAGCTCTTAAAGCTAATGACCTAGCTTTGTCTGGCACTGGCGGCACTAGAAGTTGAAGTCGACCTCTAGATGTCACTAAACCTGACACAGCTCGGCTCGGCACCGACTGGACCACTAAATGTCCTCCCACCTGTCTCTGCACACGGCCGAGAGACACAGAGACACACAGGAGAGAGAGAAAGAGAGAGAGACATGAAAGTGAAAATGTACGATGGAGACGAGGGGCTTTTCTTAGAGAGGAGAAGAAGAAGAGAGCTAATTACTGTTTCCTGTTTGGCAGCCCCCACAGGAAGACGCTCTCCAGAGCTGGCCACTTCCTCCTCCAGCTCAGAGGGAGGCCTGTGTGTGTGTGTGTGTGTGTGTGTGTGTGTGTGTGTGTGTGTGTGTGTGAACAAACAGACACACACAGCTCGTACATCGACTTTAAAAACAAAGTTTTGACAGTTTCTGACATTCAGTCCTTGACACGTGTGACTGCGTCATGAAGCCTCAGTCACCACCTGTCAATCAAAGCGTCCACGCTCTTAATCCTGCATAACTTTAAGCCTTAATATAATGTGAACAGGTGAGTTGTATATAAATTCACCCTCAGTACAGTTGTCATGAACGGGGAAATTAGCTATAGAGACCAAAACTGTTTTTTGTACCAGGCTGTAAACATGTTTATTTCTGCTGTGAAGTTGGACATTTGAACATGGGGACTTATGGAGACTGACTCACTTCTGGAGCCAGCCTCAGGTGGACGTTAGAGGAACTGCAGTCCACAGACGTGGAGGAGGGTTCTGCTTGGACGTGTGTCGTGGTAATCATTGTATGATCACATGACAGGATGTTGGCACATCAGTTTCCTTCTTTTAATGATCGGCGCCACCTACTGCTCATCTTGTGAACCAACGGCTAACGTTCAGGTAACGTTCAGGTAACGTTAGCGGCACCAATCTGAACAGAACAAACGCAACAAGATGGAGGAGGAAGAAAGGATGAGGAGAGGACGAGTGGAGCTCTGCGAGTGACTGCTGACAACTGGCAGTGTGTCTGTGTGTCTGTGTGTGTGTGTGTGTGTGTGTGTGTGTGTGTGTGTGTGTGTGTGTGTGTGTGGTGACCTCTCCTTGTATCACTGCTCTTACATGACAAACTGTAACATGGCCGTGGCAGGTGCATCAAAGCACGCGCGCACACACGCACGCACGCACACACACACACACACACACAGATTGTTTTTTACATTAGCATCATTTGACTTTAGAGTGTGCACAGACGCACACACACACACGCACACACACACACACACACACGCACACACACACACACACACACACACACACACAGGCTGTGATTGGCTGATGGAGTGCTCAGGCAGCACTTTTTACACTCTGCTGAAACAAATGGCAACAGATGGAGGAGGTGCTACAGGTACAATGTTGTGTTAGCATGCTATGTAGCATACTTAAGCAGCCTTCTTCAGCTAGTTAGCATTTTGGCTACGACACATGTTTCCTTAATAATAACACACCAACATGCTGTTGCATGTTTAGCGTGTAACAGTCAACTTTTATTGACCAAAACAACTAAACACAAACTAAACTGACATCGTAATCAATGATACATATGCTAACGTTAGGAAGCTTACACAATAATAAACCAAGTAAAGCTAACTGAGCAATCACAAAGAGGTAGTGGGGCTAGCATCCAAAGCTAATTAGAATACCTACAGTATTTTGTCTTTTTAACTCAGTATTGATGCTAGCAGCTGAAGCTAATTAAGTTTAGCTGGGCTAATTCTATACATGGCAGCCACATGGCAAACAAAGCAAACAAGCTACTTATGGAGCTATGTATGCTAAGGTTAGGTTAGCAAGCTTACACAATAATAAACCAAGTAAGGCTAATATAAAAAAGTAGCAGTGCTAGCATCTGAAGCTATTTAGAATACAATGTACTGATGCTAACATCAGTTGTGCTTCTAGCAGCTTTTAAAGTTAATAAACTAGCTTTGTCAGGCATTGTGATGTAGCGAATGTTGAAGTCACATGACTGCTGAGCTGCTTCCTCACAGCTCTCATGGCTCCTCACATGAACACATGAAACAAACACAAGCGTCTGATTCACTTCCTGTTTCCTGACACCACCCGACTCAGAGAATCGGCGCCACCTACTGCTGAAACCAACGACTAACGAAAAGTTAGCGCCTGACGGAAACAGGCAACGGGTCTGCCGAGTGTATGCATGACTCTGTGTGCGTGTGTGTGTGTGTGTGTGTCTGTGTGTTAGCTGATGTTACTGCATCTGCTCCCAGCCATCATTCTCTCTCACACTCACACTCACTCACACACTCACACACACACACACACACACACACACACACACACACAGAGCGCTGACATCCTGACATTCTTGCACATCCATGCAAAAGCAGAAAAAAAGGTCACCATGTGGGAGCCTGTCTGTGTGTGTGTGTGTCTGTGTGTGTGTGTGTGTGTGTGTGTGTGTGTGTGTGATGGAAAAGTTGTCTCTCCGTGCCAGAGTGCTCCATGTCTCCATCCCCTCCTCTTCCTCTCCGCCTCCTCAGTCAGGATGGTTACAACAACATGCAACCCTGGCAGCCATTTTGAGTGTTTTCAGGTGTTCTTCGTTAATTAGCTGCTGCTAACTGAATCTGCCGTTAGCATGCTAACAGAACCGGGCTCAGCAGCTGGACCGGACCAGGTTGGAGCACAGCCTCTGAGACCAACAGGGAATAACGTTACAGTACCGAGGTGATTTACAGACTTTATGATGGAAACATTGCTAAGTAGTAAAGCGCTAACTGTGGTTAGCTCGGTCAGCTGTGTAGCTAACTGAACTGACTCAGCCCGGGATGCCAGGAGCCAAACCCGGCAAGAAAACCACCTCGATAGGCTGCTGTGTTCGACGCTGAAGCTAGCTCATAGCACTAGCTGCAACACATAGTGGTTGGGGTGTAACGCACACTCACTATTGGCTACTGTAAACGCCAATCAATATCCACAACGAGTTCTTCCCTGTCTGACTGTTTTTACAGGAAAGGCATAAAAAAAATGAGGAAGTAAACCGAACTCTACTTCCTGTTTTAAACGGTCACTTTAACAAAAAAATAAATAATTAAATAAATAAATAAAACCGGGGAAATGAAGTGAACGAACACGGACACTCACCAACACGACGCGAAGGAGAGAGGCTGCGTTCAAATCCACTTTTTAAAAGACCCAGACAGGAAGCAAAAGAGGAAGTACAGCAGCACTGTTGCCACGGTTACCATGTTACCTAGGGATTAGCCTAAAGCTACGACAGCTGTGATGTTAAAGTGAAGATTTCTTTATTTTAATGAACATTCTGACAGAATTACTATCATTATTATTATTATTACTACTATTATTACTAGGCTAGCTGAAGCGTGTTAGCCTCCTCTCCAGTCACATGGAGGTCAACACGTTCCTGACATGAACCTCCCGCTGAGCGCAGCACCTGTGTGAAGGCGTCACCCGGGCGCAGACAGTCAGTGCAGAGGACGGAGGGGGATGGATGGATGGACAAAGGGACGGAGAGATGGATGGAGGTAGAGTCGAAAAGGTTTCCCGTCACCTGAACCCCATAAATCCTCTCCAATCCCGCCTCCTGTCATGTGATGTGACAGCTGGGACGTAAAATGTGAGTCACACCCGGGACAATCTTCAGGTTTCTGTCACGTGACTTAAAGTAAAAACACAAGACTCACTTTAGCTCCTGCATCAGCCCCGCCTTTAGCATCCTACAGCTACTAGACTGTGTTAGCATGCTACGTAGCATACTTCAGCAGCCCTCTTCATCTAGTTAGCATTGTGGCTACTATACATATTTCGTTCTCATGAACTTTTACTGACCAAAACAACTAAAAGAAACTGACTAAACTGATAATGTAATCGAAGCTAAAAGGCATTAGCTTATACTCTGCCAGCTATCCTTTAGCAGTGTTATCACAGTGTTAGCAGAGTTGGATAGAGTATGGTTGCGATCTTTACAAGCTAACTGTAGCGTGTATGTGCTGCAGGATTTTTTCGGTTCAGTAGCCTTTAGCACAATGCTAAAATAAATCATCTTAGCTAATGTGTAGCTTTTCTATTAGCTTAGCGCTGCTAGTTGGGCTAGCAGCTGGACGCGAGTATAATTTTTAGTTCTTTTTGTCTTAATAAATGATAAACTGCTTTATTATTTATTTACTGCCTTCATTTGGACAGTGAACCCAGCTGTGTGCCGTTGAACCCAGTAGATGTAACGTTAGCAGCCTGAGTTAGCAGGCTTAGGCTAGCATCATTTACAGCCCCACGGGGCAGCGAGCCAGGGGTAAACTGACAGAAGTGACACCTGCTGCAGAAAGCTAACTGCCCCGCAGGACTCGGCCTCATCCTCCACTCTTCCTCTGTTCTCTCCAGTTATATTTATATCACTCTCTTTTTGCGAGGCGGGATTTCTGTACGAGTCCTCCCGAGTGTCGGCTAACAAACTGTGTTTAGCCGTAGAGACACGAGGTGAGGGATGGAGGGATGTATGGGGGAGATGGGTGGAGGAGTCAGGGGGGAGGAGGAGGGAGTAGGAGGAGGAGGAGGGGGAGGAGAGGATCCGGTGACCATATGTTGGCTATTTATTACCTCTTCCTAACTGTCGCTCTCTCTCCATCTAACCCTCCATTCAACTCATTCAAAATGGCTTCACACACACACACACACACACACACACACACACACACACACACACACTGGGAAAACCAGATTCCAGGCAACATTTCTTTAAAACATCCAGCCGACACGCAACCAGAGCTGGGTGTGTTCATCAGCCTTACATCTGAACTACAAGGACCAACAACAGTGTGTGTGTGTGTGTGTGTGTGTGTGTGTGTGTGTGTGTGTGTGAGAGAGAGAGACCAACTTTAGAGACAGTTCACCTGAAGACAATCCTCAGGTACAGATGCTAGCAGCTGAAGCTAATTACATTTACACAGCTACTGAGTAATACACATTAGAATTTAGGGTAACATTACGTTAGCCTAAGGTTAACATTACGTTAGCCTAAGGTTAACATTACGTTAGCCTAAGGTTACGTTAGCAACCAAAGACAGAGTACTAATAGTAGCAGTTGGACCTTATTAGCCTCAACCTACTAATGCTATTAGTAAACTAACTGTTTACCACTGCAAAGAAGCAGTGGTGCTAGCATCTGAAGATAATTATGGCTGGATGAACTTTTCGGCTGCAGCAGTTTCATCCCTAAAATGGCTGAAACATCAACAGACTTAAAGTCAGAAGCAGACACGAGAACAGAGCAGCAGGTAGAGAGACGACGGCAACGACGACAACGACGTCAACGACGACAACAACGACAACGACGCCTACAGCAACGAGCCAAAATGGCCGCACGTGATGGATCCTGTTTCCTGCCACTTGAATGTGTTTCAAGCTCAGAGTGAAAGAATCTGTCTGTCTCCACCACAACAGGAAGTTCACACTCACGGGAGTCACAAGAGAGCGCTTAGCTGCTTCCTCATGTGAGAGAGAGAGAGCGAGAGAGTGAGAGAGCGAGAGAGAGACCTCCAACACTCAGCTGCCATAACCCATCCACACACTGTCTAAAACCTGGACGTAGTCTCTGATACATCTCCACAGACTGTCTAAAACCTGGACATAGTCTCTGAGACATCCCCACAGACTGCCTAAAACCTGGATGTAGTCTCTGTGACTATCACAGACTGCCTAAAACCTGGACGTAGTCTCTGAGACGCCCCCACAGACTGTCTAAAACCTGGACATAGTCTCTGAGACGCCCCCACAGACTGTCTAAAACCTGGACGTAGTCTCTGATACATCTCCACAGACTGTCTAAAACCTGGACATAGTCTCTGAGACATCCCCACAGACTGCCTAAAACCTGGATGTAGTCTCTGTGACTATCACAGACTGCCTAAAACCTGGACGTAGTCTCTGAGACGCCCCCACAGACTGTCTAAAACCTGGACATAGTCTCTGAGACGCCCCCACAGACTGTCTAAAACCTGGACGTAGTCTCTGTGACGTCCCCACAGACTGTCTAAAACCTGGACTTAGTCTCTGTGACGTCCCCACAGACTGCCTAAAACCTGGACGTAGTCTCTGTGACTATCACAGACTGTCTAAAACCTGGATGTAGTCTCTGAGGGTGTCCACATACTTTTGGCCACATCTCCCTCTCTTTCTTGCATCATCTTGTCTTTCAGGCTCTTCCCTGCTCGTGTTTTCCACCCTACAGCTTGGTTACAGATTGACTGGTGTGTGTGTGTGTGTGTGTGTGTGTGTGTTTGCATGTTTGTACTGCAGTCACACACACACACACACACACACACACACACACACACACACACACACAGTGGAGTTTCGACCCGGTGTGATAAAGTGTTGAGATAGCATCGACGGCGTGTCAGCTCTACTGTACAGCATACCAGAGCCAGGAGGGGAGGAGGGGGGAGGAGGAGGGGGGAGTCTCAGCCAATCACTGAACAGTCTCACTGTGGAAAATGTCTGACAGCTCTCAGCCAATCAGGACGCAGATTCCCCTCCTGGCTCTGTCTCTCACAGATGAACAAACACACACTCATCCAAAGCTTGTATGAACTCTGATAGTTTTACCGTACACGTAACCTGTGCCTGAATGTAAACACTGACACTCACCTGCACACTGATGTGGGTTCACAGCCCGGCGGCTCACTACAGACACGTTACAGAAAGCAGCCAGTCCAAACACTGCACTACATTTCCCATGATGCAACTCAACAGCATCCTTTCATTTCACCCTCAATGTCAGGTCCTCAAACGCCTCACCTCCAGTTTGTTACATGTTTATGTTCATGTAACCCAACAGACAGCTTTAGCCAAACCACATGCTAAAGTAGCTAACCGCTGCAGTTAGCATGCTAACTGAATCAGGCTCAGCAGTCAGACAGCAGAGACTGGAGCTCAGCCTCTGAGACCAACAGGGAATAACAGACCATGACAGGTGATCTACAGACTTTATGATGGAAACATTGATCAGTAGCAGGAGAAGTGAAACTAATACAACAAAGCTAATATGGCTAACACTGAGGATCCAGCTGGTTTGAAGCTAGTGCTAATGTAGCTCACTGCTAACATAAATTAATGTTATGGACCTTGTTGGTTTTGAGAAAAGGCTAACAGAGCTAATGTTGTAGATTTTGCTACTTTTTGGACATAGCTAATGTAGCTCACTGCTAACATTAGCTACCATTACTTGATGGAAACATTGCTAAGTAGTGAAGCGCTAACTGTGGTTAGCTCGGTCAGCCGTGTGGCTAACTGAACTGACTCAGTCCGGGATGCCAGGAGCCAAACCCGGCAAGAAAACCACCTCGATAGGCTGCTGTGTTCACTGTTAGACTGGACACTGCTGGTTCAGAGGTTCTGTTGCTGTGTTCACTGTTAGTCTAGTTCTGGTCCGGCCGTGTTCACTGGAAGGTAGATACTGATGCTAGCTCATAGTGCTAGTGGCTTCAGCTGACTGAGGAAGTAAACAGAACTTCTAATTCCTGTTTCATGATGACCAAACTGAAGCAACAACAGGAAACAGAGGAAGCCGAGGAAACAATCAGCTGATGAACATGATCACATGACAAGGAGGCAGCGAGGAAGCGACAGGTGATGCAGCATTTACAGGTGTGTGTGTGTCGAAATGAAAGGGGAGGTCAAAGGTCGTGATGGAGGGATGATGGCCATGCTGCAAGAACGAAGAGAGAGAGGCGCGATGTATCGGAAGCGAGGGATGAAAAATGAGAGACAGATAGATGATGGATGAAGCAGGGCAGGTACAGGTGTGTGTGTGTGTGTTCAACAGCCAATAGGATGGAGGGATGATGAAAGGAGGGAGGAGCATATTTACCCGTCCTTTTTCGTAAAGCAACGCTCGCTCGCTCGCTCGAGTCTCGGGGGCGGGGCGGGAGAGAGGGGGCGGGGTTTGTTGTGTGTGTGTCTGCAACCACTGCTCACACTGCAGGAGGGAGAGCACAGAGAGACAGTCAGTGACACACACACACGCACACACACAAATACATACATCACATGTACATTACATGTTGTCATGGTACAGACAGGGAGGAAGTACCCGAGTACTCAAACAAACAACTTCCTGTTTCATTTGAGGCCATTTGTAGTTTTTTAACAAAAGTTTGACGAGCACAGTGCATCATGGGTAAAACACACACGCATTGTAGAACAACCAGGAGGAGACAGAAGGAGACAGGAGGAGTGAAGAAGAAATAAAGAGGTGGTGTAAACAGAAGCTTAGCTGTGCTAAAGGTGGTGGTGGAGGTGGAGCGCCACATAAAGACGATAATCTGCTGCTGTTAGGCAAACTGAGGGAGGACGGAGGGAGGATGGGAGGATGAGAGGATGGAGGGAGGATGGGAGGATGAGAGGATGGATGGATGAGAGGATGGATGGATGAGAGGATGCAACAGGCTGCAGAGCTGGTGGATGAACAGTGGAAGTATTTATGGATGGAGGGATGAGAGGGGGAAGGAGACAGAGAGAGGAAGATTAAGAGCTTAGAGGGATGATGGAAGACTAATTAGGAGGCAACTAAGGGTGGACAGAGGAGAGGAGAGGAGAGGAGAGGAGAGGAGAGGAGAGGAGAGGAGAGGAGG
>CM053995.1:836428-871428 GCA_028641955.1 Protonibea diacanthus | reverse complement strand
TTAAAAAACTGGATGAATCTGATGCCAGACTTCAGCAGATGGAGGAAGAGACAGAGGAGAAAGGAAAGAGAAAGATGGAGGTTCAAAGAGGAGTGTAATGTTACATTCAGATGGAGAGAGAGAGAGAGAGAGAGAGAGAGAGAGAGAGAGAGAGAGAGAGCTGATGATGGACAACCCAGAAAGAGGAGAGTCGAGTTTCATTCAGACGGAGAGAAAATGTGTTTATGAGAGAGATCGATACAGTGAAGGAGGTGAAGATGAGAGGAAACTCCAGCAGCTGCCAACGTCCTTGAAAGCACCGTGCTGCCTTCACATGAAGAGGGAAAAACCATGTGATACCGTAAACCCCCTGAAGGAAGCCTCTTCTTCTCTTCCTCTTTCATTTATTTCATCCCTCGTTCAGGTTTTTTTTTTATCGTCTCTGACGTGAAGACGCACAAACACTCGGAACACTCTTGTTTTTTTAAAGCAGACAGACGGACTGGAAGCTGTGGAGACGCCCTGCAGCACCGTGCAGTAAAGCCACGGTTGGACTTTAAACTCACCAACCTTCACGTCTTCACCTGAAGACCCAAAGACCTGAAGACCTGAAGACCTAAAGACCTGAAGACCCGAAGACCTGAAGACCCAAAGACCTGAAGACCTGAAGACCTAAAGACCTGAAGACCTGAAGACCCAAAGACCTGAAGACCTGAAGACCTAAAGACCCAAAGACCTAAAGACCTGAAGACCTAAAGACCTAAAGACCTGAAGACCCAAAGACCTAAAGACCTGAAGACCTAAAGACCTGAAGACCCAAAGACCTGAAGACCCAAAGACCTGAAGACCCAAAGATGCAAAGACCCAAAGACCTGAAGACCCAAAGACCTGAAGACTCAAAGACCTGAAGATTACTTGTTGTTTTCATGCCCGATTATTGTCAGGTGTGTTAAATGACCGCTCGGCTAGAAATGCAGAGATTCAGACTGTAGTCCAGTTGAAGTGCTGATCAGTCTTTCCTCTGTGTGACTGCAGAGTGTCGCTCAAACATGGCGTCTGTAGAAAAGATCTCTGAGATCTGAAGGCGTGGCGCTGAAGAACGACATTTACTGTTCATGATTTTCGATCAGAGAAACAGAAGCAGAAACTTTAAACGAAGCTTCAGCGGCTGTTTCTTTCTTTGTAGATGATTAAAATCTATTTTTTTAAAAATAGCATCGATGTGTGCAGTGACGACACTCTCTTAATGGCATGGGGAATAAAGTATTTGAAGATGTCTGCTGTTGGATCTCTTCACGTCTGGTGGAAAATAAATAAATGCATGAATAAAAAATGCCAAACAAAATCAAACAAATCCTGAAGGCGGATATGCAAACGACCGCCTCCTTCTGAAGCCGGCCTTTTAGACTGCAGAGCGAAGACAGAGCTCTTCTCTATCTCAGTTGTTTATTTGGCCTTTTTTTTCTTGTGCTGAGGAGAGAAGGCACGGCGGCCTGGTGAGAGCTGCCTGTGATCTATTAATACATCTGCATAAATTAGTCAGAGCTGCTCTGTAGCAGTTAGCCGGCTGTGCAAGAGATCTGGCTCTAGTCCGGAAAATCCACCAGGATTCTGTCGGCAATCTGTCGTTTGTCGAAGGGAAACCGAGACTCTGCTGCTCCCTCAAGAACCAAACTCGTCTCGTCCTTACGAACCCTCCAAACAGAGGTCAGAGGTCACGGCCTCGGCAGGGTCGAGGGTTTGAACCCAGGCTGTTTAGTTACAGCTGTGACCAGTTTCCTGAAAATCAAACATCAAACTTCTCTCAAACCTCTCGTCAAAGTTCGGTCCAATAGTTTGTTTCAGTAAAATCAGGCTTAAAGATGAGTGACTGTTTGCTCCATGTGCAGATGTTACACCATCCACCCAGACATCCACCCGGACATCCACCCGGAATATACACATTTTGGTCAGCATGGGTTGTCCTTTCTCACAGATTATGTTGGTCAACATGCAGCCTCTTTGCAGACGATGTGGTTCTGTTCGCTGCAGTCGGGATGACGCCTCGGTACTCTGTGGGAAAACGGTGGAGTTGTTGCCACAAGAGAACGAGTTCAAGCATCAGCAGGTCAGCAGTAATGCAAGCGTTGTATCAGACTGCTGGGAGGAACGTTCCAACGTTCACCTGTGGTCATGAGCTGATAAACTTGGACTCAAACTGCTCCTCCTCCTTTGCGTTGAACAGAGCCAGATCAGGTGGTTCAACATCTGATCAGGGCGCCTTCCTTTGGACGTGTTCCAACTGGTAGAAGACCTCGGGGCGGAGCCAGAACACACTGGAGAGATTATATTTCTCATCTGGCTCAGGAACCCCTCGGGATCCTCCCCAAGAGGAGCTGGAAACATTACCGGGTAGAGGGACGTCCGGGCTTTCCACCGCGACCAGATATGAAGCAGAAGATGGATGGACTCATGTCAGATTTACAGGCGATGGTTCTCTACAGTCACTGGTTTGAATTTATCGTGGACGTCTCAGCTCAGAGGACGTTAGATCTTTTGGGAATTTTAATTTTTGGTTCATTGTATTGAACAAACGTGATTCAGTCCGTGTTCACGCCGAATCCATCGACTTTCATTCAGCTTCTCTGATGCAAAATAAACGTTGGTGCAAAACTGGAAACAAACAGAGACGGAGGAAGAAAAGAAGAGATGGTGGTAAAGAAAGAGGAGGTGCAGGAGGAGGTGTGTGAATTATTAACAGGACTGTCACTGTAGTAGGAAGCCTGTCTGTCAGAGGAGGTAATAATAGACACTGAAGTCTGATCACCTTATCAATGTTTCAATAAGCAGAGGAGCCAGTCTGAGCTCATTAATTATTCATGAGACTGGAACCTGATTGGTCCATGAGGGTGATCAGAGATTACTACAAAGTTCTTACTTTTACTTTTTACATGGTGACCTTTCTCACTTCCTCCTGTCCTCCCTGGTTTCCTTCTTTCCTTCACTCATTTCCTACTTCCTGTTTTCTCATTTCCTGCCTCTTATTTTGAATCTTTCCTTTTTGTTTTAATTCATCTTTTTAAATTCACTTTTACTTTTTCTTTCTTCTGTTCCTCCTCGTTCTCCTCCCTCCATCTTACTTCATTCTTTCCTCCGCTTCAGTCCTGACCTCATCATCCCTTCTTCCTCTCCTCATATTTCTTCCTTCATCCTTTCTTCTTACATCCTTCATTCAGCCTCTCTCCTACTTTTTATCCTTCCCTTTCCTTCTTCTGTCCATGTTTCCATCCCATTCTTCCTCTTTCTATCCTGTTTATTCCCTCTTTCCTCCTCCCGCCTCTCCTTCCTTACTTCCATCTTCCCGTCTTTCTTTGCATCCTTCAGTCCTTCAGCTCTCATCTCGTCGTCGGACACTGAAATGTCATCTTTGAACGGCCTTTTAGCTGCCCTGTGTGTGTGTGTGTGTGTCCATATACTGTATAAATACAGTGTGTGTGTCGCCTACTGTCCATCTGTTGGAGCACCAGGAGACAAGATGAGTGTTCACCGTGACTCAGAACACACACACTCGATCCATCAATCAGAGAGAGACGAACAAACAGATGACGTGAATCACGTTGGTCAAGCTGCACACACACACACACACACACACACACACACACACACACACACACACACACACACGTCCTGATGACTGTGTCGGATCAGAGACGCATCTGGACGAGTTTGTCCTGAAAGCTGTGATCTCTGACGAAGCTCCGTCCTCCTGTCGAAGGCTTCAAACTGAAGCAGCTGATCCAAACTCACATGATGATGTCACTCGTACAAACAAACAGCGGGCGTGTGGCGGTGGTGGATGAAGATGGAGGAGTTATTTCAGGGGGTGTTTGGATGATGAATGAAGTGTCTGATGAGCCTGAACGGGATCAAGAGATCTCACATCGCATGTGGTCGAATCCACGAAACTCCACAACATTAACTTACATTAGCAGTTAGCTACATTAGCACTAGCTCCCAACTAACTGGAACATGGATCTGGCACTGAACACAACTTCCAGACCAGCAGTGAGCAGCTTTTCTTGGCAGGTTTGGCTCCTGGCATCCCTCATGTTTCACTTTAATTTGTGCCGGAAGCAGGAAGTCGATACTTCTGGTCTTGGAGGGAAATGTAGTTCATTCAGAGTTTAAAGACTTAACACTGAAGACACAGATGCCCTAAAATGAAACCACTCAGATTTGATCCTCCCGTTAAAGGTCAAGTGGAACACTTAACGAGCAATTAGCGCAGAGGAAATGCCAGCGAGGCCGTCAGCTAAACAGCCGTCTGAATTATTCACTACGATAACGGAAAGGAAGTGGAGCCCATATGTTCTGAGCAGCCAATCGCACGACGCTAATGTCAAGTGGATTTGCATTATTCAAGGCAAAGAATCATGGGTAATGAGACTGCCCCCCCACGGCAATATCGAACTCTGTTTTCTCGCTCGATGAGCTGAGGCTGTGGGGACAGAGACTACGTCCAGGTTTTAGACAGTCTGCGGGGACGTCTCAGAGACTACGTCCAGGTTTTAGACAGTCTGCGGGGACGTCTCAGAGACTACGTCCAGGCTAGAGTCGACATCTTGTTTGTTTGTTCTGTTTCACTTTCTGTAATCTGACGTAGCTGTAGTGTGTCAGGTTGCGTCCTCCACACGGTATCATGTGACTTTGTGTCTTCTGACACGAGTTGTGCTGTTTTCAGTGCGATTTAGTGCCATTAGCTAATATAGATTAGCTAGCGAGTTAACTAGCATTTTGCTAACATAAGCCAACACTAACACCCCCCTCACTTTCACTTGAGGAGACTTCACTTACTGGAGATGAACACGTGTGTGTGTGTGTGTGTGTAAAGCGGGTCGATATGAGTTGAAAGACAAACAGGAAGGCACTTCAGCGAGTGTGAATGAGTGTGTGTGTGATACTGGTAATAAGATGGAGGGGAAGCAGGAAGAGAGCATCATTATCAGGAAAATGGAGGCAACGGGAGAAAACCACTAAAGCCTGGGAAAGAGAGTGTGTGTGTGTGTGTGTGTGTGTGTGTGTGTGTGTGTGTTATAATGTTTGTGAGTGCCCCCATGCCTGCAATCCAATCAGATTCATTCACAATACATTTTCATGATCTCTCGGGTAACATGAGCTTGCTGTGATTCAGATGTGTGTGTGTATGTGTGTGTGTGGATCGATGCAGTGCATTGCTACGTAAGCGTGCACAGACTGACCTCCTCTGAGTTTGAACTTCACATCCAGTCAAATTAAAAATGTTCTCTAACAAACAAACAAGGAAACGTCATCGATTCACAATGCAGTCCGTCTCCTCGACCAATCAGATCTGTTTATTTCCGCAACATTTGTCAAAGTCCAATCAGTGTCTGAGACCTGAAACATCACATGAGAACGCGCTGATGAAAGGACGGATCGATCGCTCAGCAGCTGCAAAGTAAAGACGAACACAGCGATCATCCAGATTTACTATTCATCTGTAGCCGGTGTCCTGGTGCTGTCAGCTGCCTCATATTAGCGACCAGCATGCAGCAATCCTGCATAACTTTAAGCCTTAATACAATTTTGAACAGTAGTAGGACATATGGAGCCAGCCTCAAGTGGACGTTCGAGGAACTGCAGCTTTTGGGTTGAACATAAATATTCAGCAATATTTGCACCCAACATCTACAACTTGTCCCCAGTTCTTCAGTCCCAGTTGAGAACTTCAGTCAGCTTTCTGTCCTGTTTCCTGTAACTAGCAAGCTAACAAAGTGTCTTTATCTCTGAATGTGGCATCAGTGATGGACGGTAACGTGATCCTAACAAATGAAATCAAAGCTGAAATATCTGAACAGACACTAAAAACAAACCAAACTCGTCTCCTGCTTGTCTGTGAGCTCACTCTGTCCTCGTTGCTCCCCTCCGGAGGGATCTGGGCTGTCTTTTAGGGGACGCGGGTCTAATGGAGTCCGGAGCTGAGCGTACTGCTGTCTCCCTGCATCACACTCGAGGTCTCAGACTGAATCCGAGTCTGCAGGAACTCGCCGTGTCTCTCCGGCGAGGACGCCGCGCAGATTAACAGAGAAAACAGTTCTCTGCTTTTCAATTAGCAGCTGCTGCACACACACAGACAGAAACGCCAACACACACACTTTTGTTGTAGGATTCCCTCGGGCAGGTGAGTCATCCAAAACAATATTTACAGTCTCTGACTCTGTGTGTGTGTGTGTGTTCTCCTGTATATGAGGACAGTTACATACTGACACTGTGAGGACGTCAGCTGCCGTCGCCTTTTCTCGTTATGTCCTCATACCTGAACCATCGAGTGTGTTTGTGTCCAACAACGACACACAGGTGACCTCAACGACACACAGGTGACCTCAACGACACACAGGTGACCTCAAAGACTAACAGGTGATGTCAACGACTGACGTGACAACGACGTTAAAGTTAAAGTGAGCACAGCTCAGTCTTCTGGACATTTGAACTCTGTGTTCTGCACTCAGTGTTTGTGTTCAGTCTGAGGACTCTGTTTTGCTGAGAGAATCAAAAACAGTCTCAGAGATGGACACAGAGTCTCTGCAGTCTTTGAGTTTCAGGATATATTACTGTCAACATTGACCTCGTCGACCTGCAGTTTCACAGTAAGTGTAACAATGGTGCTTTTGTGTTTGTTTTATGTGTTACTGTGAGGAGCCATGAGGAAACAGCTCATCAGTCATGTGACACGCATCACAACACAACTTATGTCGCTCTACTGCCTCACCTCTCTCTCCTTCTCCTCCCCAGACAATAAGAAGTCAATCTACCTGGATCGAACCTCATCTCACACACACACACACACACACACACACACACACACACACACTTGTTTAAGAGGCAGAAACTGTCAATAATGACAGACTCCACGCATCCATTTTGTTTTTAGCACTTCCTGTCTCCATCTTCTTCTTCAGCTTGAATAATAATAAAACACACAACACGCTTTGATTAGTGAGAGTCCAACGATATCTCTGATTTAGTCTCTGTGATGTCCCCACAGACTGTCTAAAACCTGGACGTAGTCTCCATGACGTCCCTGCAGACTGTCTAAAACCTGGACGTAGTCTCCATGACGTCCCTGCAGACTGTCTAAAACCTGGACGTAGTCTCCATGACATCCCCGCAGACTGTCTAAAACCTGGACGTAGTCTCCATGACGTCCCCGCAGACTGTCTAAAACCTGGACGTAGTCTCCATGACGTCCCCCGCAGACTGTCTAAAACCTGGACGTAGTCTCCGTGACGCCCCGTGAGACTGTCTAAAACCTGGACGTAGTCTCCATGACGTCCCCGCAGACTGTCTAAAACCTGGACGTAGTCTTTATTTCTGACATTTGTTCTTTGGACCAGAATCTTCTTTAGTTGCTGTTGTAGTAGTTGTAGCTGTTGTTGTTGCAGTTGTTGTTGTTGCAGTTGTTGTAGTTGTAGTTGTTGTAGTTGTAGTTGTAGTTGTAGTAGTTAAGGAAGTTGTTGTAGTTGTAGTTGTAGTAGTTGTTGTAGGCTTCTGGATGAATGAATACACATAAAGTGTTGTTGCAGAGCGCCCAGACTGAGCGTGGACACAGATCCGACTAAAGCGAGCCAGATGTAATGGGCTCAGAACAGCAGTTGTTTTTTCAGGCCGAGGCGGCGCTTCTTTGCCAGGTTTTTACATGCAGAAATATTATTTCCCATGATGAGTGTGTGATCTGGATCTGATCTGATGTCTGAGCTTTCTAAATGAGAGTTTGGTTTGTTTGGCAGGTATTTTATCCTAAAAATTGACTTGATCTGTGTTGAAGTAGTCGCTTTGTCGCGTTCGGGCTGAGAAGTTTTTGCTGGCCGCCTCGCTGAAGTTGGTGGTTGTTCATGTGAGATTTGGTGTTCAGACAGTCTGACCAGCCAGCTAAGTTTCTTCTGACAGCTAATTTATTCAACACTAATTCAAACACCTCGTTTCCTGCATACCGCTTTTCACCAGAAAACATGAGCGGTGGATCGAATCTCTTCCAGTAACTGTCTGAGTGGGAACTTTTGTTTGAAAGATCAAATTATTACCTCAACGCCAACGATGGACGCCCAGGAAATCTGAACGCTTCACCAAGGCTGGGTCAGACTTTTGATTTTGTCAGGACACAAATATTAAAACATGAAGTTCAGTTATCAGTTATGATAAAGGGCCACCGTATGGACGACAACAGGACAAACAAGTAAAGTTACAAAGTGTATCATGTGTTTCAGTATTTAGTGACAGCACTGCAAACGAACTACTTCGTGGCAATAAACATCCAATCTGGAGCATGTGCAAACATTTCTCTGTTTTTGAAGGTTCCAAAACCTGGAAAGTTTGGAAAGTGCTTAATTTGAACTGTTTTCAAGAGGATCTGTTTGAATTTGACTGCCAACAATTTACAACGGGTTCTTCAGAAACCAGTGGGTGATGTCAGGCATATGCTGTCCATTCTTACACTGTCACTGTTATCCCCAGAGGCTAAACCGCCATTCACTGGCTCACGCTCGGTGTTTCATCTCAGTACAAGGACGTGAATCTCCGGGAGTGTTTCTGAACTGCGCTGAGATCTGAACCGATTTCAAACACAGAAAGTTCCTGAAACTTTCCAACAGCGAGATGACAATGAAACTTTCCTTCCTGTCAGTGAGACAGAAAAACTGGGCAGTGACGTGGATTTTCAGACAGCAGCGAGTTCCTTTCCCCTCGCTCACTCCTCGAAAGTGACCCGAGCAAAGCTGCTGGGACTGCATGATTCACCGCAGACAGAAGGTGTGTGTGTGTGTGTGTGTGTGTGTGTGTGTGCTCAAATTGGCAGCAGGATGTCACGACCGCTTTCGCCAGTGTGTGTTCCTCGGTCGGCCATATGCATGTCAGCTTCAGCAGCCTCAAAGATGCAAACAGACGGAGGCTTATCAGGTTTGTGACGCATGATGAAGCGCGACAGATCGATGAGAAAGACGCAGTGATCTGGACATCACAGAGTTTCCTCCGCTGCGATGGAGGTACAGATATCGCCGCTGCTGGCTGCTAGCAGGACGTGGTAATTGTGGTAGGAGCTGATGCTTTCATGAAGCATCACTGAGCCGCGGTGCGTGGTTTTTCTGCCCGGCACGTCGCCATGAACACAAATAGAAACAGTCCAGTGTGTGTGTGATAATAATAGATGAGTTAGACGTCCATGCAGCTTTTATTCTTTTAATGAAACGTTAACTCAAAGCACAGAGAGACTGACCTCACCGTCCCACACACTGTATAAAGAATGCACGTCATCTACGTGACCACACCCACCTGTCAATCAGAGCGTCCACGCTCTTAATCCTGCATAACTTTAAGCCTTAATATAATGTGAACAGGTGAGTTGTATATAAATTCACCCTCAGTACAGTTGTCATGAACGGGGAAATTAGCTATAGAGACCAAAACTGTTTTTTGTACCAGGCTGTAAACATGTTTATTTCTGCTGTGGTTTTTAACATGGGGACTTATGGAGACTGAGGACCTGTTGCAGTCACACAGCAGATGTTTGTATTTTATCCAAACCCAAAGACTTTTAGATTTCTAATGATTATTACTGAACCTGTTCGAAATGTTTGTAACACCCCGATGTGTTCATCATCTTGTGTGTGTGTGTGTGTGTGTGTGTGTGTGTGTGTGTGTCCCACTGTAACCTCTTCATTAATTACACCCAGATTACCCAGAGGCTTTAGCTGTGGCAGCCGGTGAGCTCGCTGATATAAATCTGGTCTGTTGTTGATACAAGCTTCCTAATGCCCATAAGACATTACTGCCAGCTGCTGTTATCACACACATTTACACAAACACACACACACACACACACAAACTCCTCAAAAATACAAATATACATCAGCGCATGAATGCTAAAATACCAACACACAATAGTCATCAACATACAAATAATAACACACACAATTTGAGGCAGTAGCCAGTGCTGCAGTGAGCTAATATGCTAACACTGCAGGGTAACCTAGATAGGAGGAGGTGAGGAAAAGAAAATGAGGAGGAGAGACGGAGAAGAGGAAGTGACATTTTGAAAAGGTGAATAGGACGATGCTGATTTAGAGAAAAGTGAGATCAAGTGAAATCTAGATCACATTTACAAACACTGTGTGTGTGTGTGTATGTGTTAAATCTTTAACTTTGTCTTGATCAGTTACTCTGAATAAAGAACAACACATCTGAATACTAAAGTCTCCATCTGTTCTCTATCCTCCAGTATCTGCTCAACTAGCTTTAGCCTAACCACATATAAAAGTACCTACCAACAGAACCGGATGCTGCTTAGCTGACCGACCGGGTTGGAGCTCAGCCTCTGAGACCAACAAAATGCAGGTGATTTACAGACTTCATGATGGAAACACTGATAAGCAGCAGGAGAGCTAAAGCTAATGTAATGAAGCTAACAGCTAACACCGAGGATCCAGCTGGTTTGGAGCTAGTGCTAATGTAGCTAACGTAAGTTTTGAGAAAAGGCTAACAGAGCTAACTGATAATATAAATGTTAAAATAAATAAATGTTGGAGATTTTTCTAGTTTAGCTAATGTAGCTCACTGCTAACATTAGCTACCATTACTTGATGGAAACATTGCTAAGAACCGCTAACTGTCATTAGCTCAGTCAGTCGTGTAGCTAACAAAACTGACTCAGGCCCAGTATGCCAGGAGCCAAACCCTGCAAGAAAGACACCTCGATAGGCTGCTGTGTCTACCGTTAGACTGGACACTGCTGGTTCAGAGGTTCGTTACTGTGTTCACCGCGCCAGACTGACACTGCTGGTTCAGAGGTTCTGTTACTGTGTTCACTGTTAGACTGGACACTGCTGGTTCAGAGGTTCGTTGCTGTGTTCACTGTTGTGACTGGCCACCGCTGGTTCAGAGGTTCTGTTGCTGTGTTCACTGTTAGACTGACACTGCTGGTTCAGAGGTTCTGTTGCTGTGTTCACTGTTAGACTGGACACTGCTGGTTCAGAGGTTCTAGTTGCTGTGTTCACTGTTAGACTGACACTGCTGGTTCAGAGGTTCTGTTGCTGTGTTCACTGTTAGACTGACACCGCTGGTTCAGAGGTTCTGCTGCTGTGTTCATCGTTAGATCGACACCGCTGGTTCAGAGGTTCTGCTGCTGTGTTCACTGTTAGACTGGACACTGCTGGTTCAGGAGGTTCTGTTGCTGCAAAGTTCACTGTTAGACTGACACTGCTGGTTCAGAGGTTCTGTTGCTGTGTTCACTGTTAGACTGACACTGCTGGTTCAGAGGTTCTGTTACTGTGTTCACTGCAGACTGACACTTCGTTCAGAGTTCTGTTGCTGTGTTCACTGTTGGGACTGACACTGCTGGTTCAGAGGTTCTGCTATGTGTTCACTGCCAGACTGGACACCGCTGGTTCAGAGGTTCTGTTACACGTGTTCACGCTGTTAGACTGGACACTGCTGGTTCAGAGGTTCTGTTACTGTGTTCACTGTTGTGACTGACACTGCTGGTTCAGAGGTTCTGTTACTGTGTTCACTGTTAGACTGACACTGCTGGTTCAGAGGTTCTGTTACTGTGTTCACTGTTAGACTGACACCGTTGGTTCAGAGGTTCTGTTGCTGTGTTGCCGTGGTCTGGATCTAACACTCACTATTGGCTGCTGTAAATACCAATCATGAACAATGAAGGAATCAGAGGACATGGATCAGGGAGCAGGGTATCTGTCTGTTCCTGTACTTGTCGACTCACGGTGAAAACGAGGAGAACAGCTTAATCAACCTGGGAGTGTCCGCCTGTTTATCAATGCATCTCACCGAGGATGGATGGAAGAAATAAAGAACAGCTGTTACATCTCTGTCTCTTTGTGTCAGTCTGATTGGTTGTGGAACAGAAACAATCATACATTATTCAGCTGAACAACACAATCTGCACACCTCTCTCTTCTTCATCGACTCCCTCCTCCCTTTTGTCATCCGAGTCGCCACTCCTTCATCTTCCCTCTCTCTGTTCAATCATTCATTGACTTGTAGGGCGGGTTGCCTCTGTGTCTCCTGCTGAGCCTGCAGAGAGGTGGAGTCAAGGGGGGAGGACGGGGGAGGAAGACAGGACCGAAGAATAAAGACCCCTCAATCAGCTGATCGTCCAGGTCACAGTAACCACGCTCCAGGTTTTAGACAGGCCCGCGGATGTCACAGAGACTACGCCCAGATTTTAGACAGTCTGGCAACGCCACGGAGACTACGCCCAGGTTTTAGACAGTCTGCAGGGACGCCACGGAGACTCACGCCCAGGTTTTAGACAGTCTGGCGGGATTCACGGAGACTACGCCCAGGTTTTAGACAGTGCGCGGACGCCACGGAGACCACGCCCAGGTTTTAGACTGAAAGGATCGCCACGAGACCACGCCCAGGTTTTAGACAGTCTGGCGGGGACGCCACGGACTACACCAGTTTTAGACAGTTCATGGGACGCTACAGAGACTACGCCCAGGTTTTAGACAGTCTGCGGACGCTATTATGGAGACACCTCTCTGACTCTCAGAGAGAGGGAGGGCGCTGTCATCTTGATTGACAGCTCTCTCGGCTTATCAAATTAGTCCCGGCCTGGTTGCGGCTGACAGCGTTAGCTTGAATTAATAAAATGCAGATTTGGGGATCATAGCTGAGGCATCAGCTCTGGATTTGCTGCTACATGATGTTGAGGAGAGGGAGAGAGGCAAGAGAGCATCACACACAGCTGTTTTTCTCTTCTCTCTCCCTCTTCCCGTCTTCCTCATTCGATTAACTTTGTAGTTCTGCAGTAGAAAATATATTCAGGCTTCGGTTTCCGGCAGCTTTAGTGGCTTTTGGATCAATTTACAGCCATAATGCACATTATGGTTTGTTTGGAGATGAAGCAGTGAGAGCTGAACACAAACACTTCATCCAGGCCTGTGACACACTCAGCTCAGCAAGCTCGTGGTCATCAACACATGTGTCCTCTGAGGTGACCGCAGCATGTTCACAGCCAAAACACTTCAGACTGACTTAGGATCGCCTCCTAATTAGCATACAGACCTTCGATTTGTTGTTATATCAGAGAATATTTAATGTGTGTAAACCGTTTATGTGTCACTGTTACCAGAAGAAGAAATCCAGTCGAAGTTAAAGCTCAAACTGAAATCCTTACTGTCCATCAGAGGACTGAAGCTCGTCAACCAATAAACAATAACAGTTTTTACAAAGATGACTGGTTTATGGGGCACAGCACGGCACGGCACGGCACGGTGTTGAGTTACCGCGAGGCCGGGCAGCTGGTTTATGTTTCTGACGGGAACAAACAGTCTCAGCTTCCTCATCAGCTTTTTGATCCAGTCTGAATTCGTTAGCAAAATTCTTAATATGCTGGCAATGACGCAGACGCAGGACTACTTCCATCTATCACAGCAGAGATTAAAAAAGAGTTTCATGCTAGTAAAGGGTGAAGAAGTCAACGGGAATAAATGTCTATCTTTAGAAAATTGGATGTTTGAGAAACGAATCAAAAGTTCATAAGTCAGAAAAAGTTTCGCTGTCACCCCGAAAAGCAGCATTGAACACGAGCACGAGACTTTTTCAGTAAAATATCACGCTTATTTGATCCGCCAGAATTCAAATCCAAAGATCCAAAGATCCAAAGATCCAAAGATCCACTCCAGTCTGCTCTTGTGAAGTTCAGCATCTCATGGAGACATTTAATGTTAAATATCATTTCAGGCTGTGAACTTCTTCAATGAACTTCAATAACAGAGTATAAAAATATTTTATTATTAGTGTCGTGACGTTACGAGGTGATCGATGAGAAATAAAATCCTCTCTGTCCGAGTAAAAATTCAGTTTATTCTGAGATCGCGTGTCTTTGTGTCACTGCGACGACGACAGAGAGCCTCTGTGTTTTATTTGAAGGAGCGAGAGCTGCAGCAGAAACAGAAGAATGATAAAGGTTCAAAGAGAGAGAGAAGGAAAAGGTGCATTGCAGGTATTTCATGCGCCAATTAATTTAAGAAGTGATAAGTGTAATTAGTGCAGAGTCTAAACTCTCCATCATCATCGTCAGACTGGAGATCGTGAGGAAAAAGGTGCAATGCAGGTATTTAGTGCTTTACTCTGATTACATTACTTCTGATCAAACAGCCAAACATCAACCAGGTCACCAACAGCAGAACTTCTTCTTCTTCTTCTTCTTCCTGTGGTACAAACACTAACATTCCCCCGATGCACTGAGCTCATAGTCCAGGCAGCCTAACATGAGCTAACAGCAGCAACAGACTAGCTAACATGAGCTAACAGCAGCTAACAGACTGAGCTAACATGAGCCAACAGCAGCTAACAAACTGAGCTAACATGAGCTAACAGCAGCTAACAAACTGATTTAACATGAGCTAACAGCAGCTACAGCTGTCAGCAGTTTACTTCACTGTCCATCATAAACTCTGTAAATCACAGAGAGTTGAGGCGGAGCAGCCGGAGGACATCAGAGGGAAAACCAGGAAACATTTTCTCCATAAAATATGATCCAGTTTCACCAAAATCAGTGAAATAGTTGGTGGTGTGTGACTTAGTGCCGTAAAGCTGCCACGCACTTCTCCCGAACTGAGCCCAAAGTTACATATAGTGTGAGACTGAGATTTACAACGACAGAGACAATCGCTCACCTGATCACAGGTCAGTGTGGATCAACAGGAGGTGTGCTCTGGACACGTTTCATTCAGAAATTACAACATATTTTAACAGTGTAATCAATTCCACACATGGAACCCTGAACACACCTGAACTGGATCATGTGACCTGATGATTAGATCTGATCTGTTCTCAAAAAGGTCAGACTGACAGTCAGAGGTCAGTTTGTTGGATTCACTCAGATTTCAGTCTGAATTTTCACCAACGTGAAATCAGGCCCTCGTCTAACAGCAGCTCAGTGTGTGTTAATGTTAGAGAGAGAGGGAAAAGGTCGCTGTTTAAGAGACATTAAAATGCTGAAAGATGAATATATTTGACATTTACGACTGCAGTGTCACCACACACACACACACACACACACACACAGCACTAATGCAGGTCGTGGCAAATATGTGTGTGTGCCACGTGTAATGTGAAAAGAGTTCAGCCATAAGGTACCAACCTCCCACTGCTGCCCTTTACACACACACATATCAATAATAATATCGAACACAATAATAATACCCTCTTAAAAATGAGATGTCAACACTGGGCACTGCAGGCTCGAGGTACGCCAAGACAGCTGTGTGTGTGTGTGTGTGTGTGTGAGGTTCATTGCCATTTCAAGTAAACAGGCACGTTTCACTGTACAAATAAGTGTGTGTGTGTGTGTGTGTTAATTAAAACTGAGACACCATCAGTCATTCAAGTGTCAGCAGCCAAACAGAAACACTTAAAGAATAAAGTTCTGATCTTTGCAGTTCATTACACTGACAAACAAGCCTCAATTTGAGGAACTGCAGTTCCTCTAACGTCCACTTGAGGCTGGCTGCAGAAGTGAGTCTCCATAAGTCCCCATGTTCAAATGTCCAACTTCACAGCAGAAATAAACATGTTTACAGCCTGGTACAAAAAACAGTTTTGGTCTCTGCTAATTTCCCCGTTCATGACAACTGTACTGAGGGTGAATTTATATACAACTCACCTGTTCACATTATATTAAGGCTTAAAGTTATGCAGGATTAAGAGCGTGGACGCTTTGATTGACAGGTGGGTGTGGTCACAGGTGGTTTGCAACCAGGCGTCCTTCAGCTGCCTCTGCTCGTTGCTCATTTTTAGATTTTAGTGCAACACTGAGCTTCAACACTCAGTGGAACCAGAAAAGGTTATTTCAGGTTAGCTAACGCTAAATTAAGATCTTTATGCAGCACCAGGTGCCACAAATTAACATCCCCTGCTAACGTTAGCCTGAACGTTACACCCCTGCACAAACAGACATTAATAAGTAATGCTGATATCATATATTATTGTTTCTCACTGAGCTGAAACGACATTTTTTAGTGTTGAATCAGTTATAAAAAGTTACAAATGTCTCATATTTGGTATCAAATTAAAGTGGAAGTTGTGTTTTTAATTAAATCAACTTGTGGTTGTCCTCATGCATGTAGATTGTTTATAACGCATTCCTGTGTATATGACGTTGTGAGGACATGTGTGTCTCACACAGTCACATTACGTGGACACACCTGCCTTCTGGGGACCTAAAGGTCGCTCATCACATTTTAACATTTATCTTGGTGCTGTGTGTGTCGGGGAGTTGTTGTCTTACTTTGGATGTTTGAACTCGTCCACCAGCGACACTTTCTCCACCAGGTCTCCTCCGATGGAGCGCACCAGCTCGTAGAAGTCGTTCTCGGTGAAGCTCTCTTGCTCGTCCTCGCCGCCCTCTTTGGACTCCGGCAGCCAGAAGGAGATGTCGTTGTGGAGCGGGGGGTATTTACTGAGAGGCTGAGGGCACACAGGACAACCATTCATCAGCTTTAACAGTAACACAAGGCGCACAGAGGAAGACATTTCTTCCTCCACCGGGCTTGGCCGCCATGCAGCAGGCGGCGTGCATCGCGGCTGTTCTCGACGATGATCACGAAGAAGTATAATCTGAGAAAAGTTTAATCTGGTTTGTGTCCGACAGTCTAGAGTCACAGAGCGAGCGTCAGCCTCGATAAAGTCACACACCTCCACAGCACCTGATCCTGTTAATGAATCAACACGTTACAAACACGTTTATTCATGTAAGAAAAGACAAACGCTGAAACTTTTACATCCGTTAAAACTCATGTTGAGGTTTGTTTATTTCACTTCAGGACTTTTATATTTCTAAAATCTCGTCTGTAGGTTCACTTATATAATAATAATAATATAAAATAAAACAACAGCTGACCGACACGTCGGCTGCAGACCAGGTGAATATTGAAGGGTGGAGGATGGAGGATGGAGAGTGGAGGCTGTCAGTTGAGCACAGACTCTCTCAGTGCTGTTAGCTTTATTGATGACCTCGGGTCCTCCAGAGGGACCAGGGGAGCACGGCTCATCTCCTGCCCAGGGTCAGTGCACCTCTCCTGGGCCGAGACTCTACACCTCTCCTTCTAAACCGTCGCCTGCCCTCGGATCCACAGGTAATGAACTGTGACCACCGGGGGGCCAAACAGGAAACAGACTGCTTATGTGTGTGTGTGTGTGTGTGTGTGTGTGTGTGTGTACAAACATGGATACACACACACGTACACAAACACACACACACCAGGGAGCTGTCCAGCGTCATTAAACTGTTCTAGTGTTGAACAGCTTTCTAAGAAACACTTTGGACACCTCTGTCCACCCACTTGTCTTCCTTCCTTCCTTCCTTCCTTCCTTCCTTCCTTCCTTCCTTCCTTCCTGTTACTGATTGGACTGCAGATGATTTAATGAATGGTTACACACACACACAGTGAGTATGTGGGAGGTTGATGCAGAGAGATGAAAGTGTTTGAAGACAGCGAGGTTAGCGAGCGTAAATGTCCCACTGAATATTCAGACAGACAAACGACGACGAGACGAATAACAAACAGGAAGAAGACGAGAAGGAAAACTGACATCGTCACAGCAGTCAGTCTGAAAGACAATAACGAGGTCTCAGAGACTACGTCCAGGTTTTAGACAGTCTGTGACAGTCTCAGAGACTACGTCCATGTTTTAGACAGTCTGTAAAGCTGTATATATCTTATTAAATCACAGACTTGATGGTTGTTGGTTATTTAAATTCTGAAAGAAGACCATGAGATTCAGCTGAAAGATCTGGGAGCAGAGAGTAAATGATTTGTACCTGGAAGCAGACGGGCTGCTGGATGTCGTGAACTCTGAACTGTTTGAGGAAGCGCTCGTCCTGACTCCAGAACAGCCGGATGTCTGGGATGCGGTACAGAACCATGGCCAGTCTCTCCAGGCCCAGACCGAACGCCCAGCCCACCTTGTTTCCTGCTCCGGCTGCAAAAAACATGAAACACAAAACACACGTAAGACAGCGAAGTATTAGCACACATGCTACACGTAACATTTCCTGCTTGGTTCAGTCATTCCCCTCTGGAGGTGGTGGAGACCAAAAACAGAGCTAACAGGACACAAACACGACGCCGGATGGGTGCGAAAGCTGCCAGACGTTTAAAATCACAGATATCAAAACTCCACAAACGAGGTGTGAAAATGCAAACTCACTTCCGGGTGTGAGGATCGGTTCCTGCAGTGATCGATATTAAACTGTCAGGTTGATGCTGCAGACGTCACAGCCGAACACGAACGTGGCTGGAACGAGTGAAACAAACACAACAGGTGTGCTGCGAACACTCCGTCACCTGAGCACATTTTCCTCCCCGTCAGTCTGAGACAAACAATTGAGTTATGTAGAAACAGACTGTGTGTCAGCAGGTAGCAGGTGCTGCTGTTACTTCACTGGACTCCTCTGTATTATTCAACACTTCAACTTATGCTGTCAATAAATCTATACAGCCTACAGCCTCCCACTCAGCCTGCAGCTCACACAGCTCGCACGCTCGCTACCATTTTTTCATTTTGTTGGGACGTTATTGATCGCTGCCCGTCCTCCCGGTGTGGTCTCCTGAAGGCAGCCAGAAGCAGGACTAAAGTATGCTGCTCAAGGGCACTAATGCAGGCACAGAAAGCAGCGACTGGACAGCGCTAAAACATTTGGAGGTGAGCTGCTGTTGACAGACGGACACTTCAATATTTAACTGAAATCACGACGTTAAATAAACAAAATATTACAAAACTGCTAAAATCTCTCCGTATGAATCGTTCTGCAGTGTCGGTTCAAATCCCCCTTCAGGGGCTCATCTTCACTCTGTGCTATCAATCACTGTGTCGGACAAAGACCGAAGCTTTTCAAACGGCAGATTTCTCATTTCAGAACAAAACTCTTCAACCGCTTCGAGGCAGGTCAAAGTAAAGGGCGAACGCTCGGTGGAATAAAGGATTATGGGTAATTCTGAGGATTTCAGGCGTTTTTCAGCCTGGGACTCAGATGAGAGGGAAGCGGTTTCTCTCTCCGGGATGAAGACTAATTGAGACAAACCTGTTTTCTTTCTGACGTGTCGACCCTCCTGAAGCCAGAGTGCCTGACCTCTGTCTGGGTCGTGATCGGCAGTTTAAGAAACACAGGAGGGGAAACATTCATCCAGAGAGAGGAACAGTCGGGATTTAAAGTTCTGCGATGTGACCGGTATTTACCCAAATATCCAGAGAGTTGTGTTCGTGTTGTTATGCTGTCGTCAATGTTTCAGGAGGTTTGAGGTTGTATTTTCACACAACATGGCGTCTCACAGCGATGTTGTTGTCGTCGTTCCTCCTGACAAAATCCAAGTATCTGTCAGGAAGCTGCATCTTCAAAACTAGCTCGCTGCATCGATTATGAAAAGAGATTCGATTGTTGGATTTCAAATCAGTTACAATGTGACATTGTAATGAGAACTTTTTGGGGACAGCAGCTTTAATATAATTCCTTTATTACATAACGTTGTTGAAAACTCAATTCTGATTGGTCAGTTACAAAGTTACTGTTACTCCTGTATGACTGACCGCTGCTGCGGACGCAAGAAAATCATTTTAAATCAATAATGTGACACAAAATATGATTTCTCTTGTAAGCAGCCGTGTAGAAGGCGGGTTAATCAAGCTAACTCTGATTGGCTAGTACTTGTTGCCTTCATTGGTTTGGGTTGGTTAGTTTACACATGATGAGTGAGGTTGGTTGTCAGATAAACAAAGCTGCTATTTCACAGAATATGGGGCTAATAAATCCATTAGCTCATTAGCCTACGTCATACTGGATCAGCGCACAGACTGTCAGCGAACATGCTGATACCTGATCCAACATCGACGTCGGGTCGGAGGCATTTCTGATTGTGGCATCGTTTCGGGACAACCACGAGTTCAACAATGATATACCTGCTCTTTCAAAATAAAAGTCATCCATGCTCACCGGGGCTTTGAGCTAAATGCTAACATCTGCATGCTAACAAAGTCACAATGACAATGCCAACATGCTAATCCATCCAACAGTTGTCAAATCATTTAACCTCACTGATGTGCTACAAGTCAGGGGACCATGGATCCATACAAGAGGACCAAAGAGACGGACCTCCACGCAGAGCTCCAATGTTACTGACTTCAACCCAACAGTGGAAAACCTTTAGTTTCCTTGTCATGGAGTTCAGGTCTGCACAGCGAGTCCACAATATGCGTAGGAGCTTCAGTAATACAAATATAGATTTAAATCCCCCTTTTTACAGTCCATGTGTCACATGTGAAGGCTTCAGATCCCTCTAAGCTGCCTCCTCCTCCTCATGACTGCACAGGATTTAACAGGTGAAATCAATACAGGACCGCAGCTCTTAAAGAGGATTCAGAGGATGACGTAGTTCACACTGTGCTGGTGTGGAACACCACTTTTTTGATCTTTGAAACGTAAATGTGAACGCCACATGTATGAAGTCAGAAACCTCGAGTAGATCACGGTGGGCAGCATTTTGCTACAACCGGTTGGCATCTAACCAAAACCCATCGAAAAACATCCACGACTTGGAGACGAGGAAACCAAAGCTGCAAAAATGCTGCCTCATTTTCTGGTTTTGACCCAGAAGATCGTGGTTCGCGTCCTTGTCTCCGATCAACAGTCAATATTGACTACTTTTAACCATGAGCAGCATCGTCCTCTCACCTTAATCAAACACTTTTAGGTTCCTGAACATCACTAAACCTTAACCATGAAGTTTGCAGGTCAGTAAAAACCTCATCTGAGTCACTTCTCTGTCAGTTTTCTGGGTACTTTTGGAATCTGGGCTTGCTGAATGCTTTAATTGGATGGGAGTATGTCGGGTTCCTCACTCGAGCACCCGGCAGGTTTAGTTGGTACGCTGCTGGTCACAGAGCCCAGAAGACAAACATTATGTGTCACTGCAGGAAGAAGAAGGGAGCGATTAGATTTCAACATTATCACTTCTACACAGATCTGCAGAAATAATTAGCCGTGCAGCAGCGTTCGTGGCCGCGGGCTGTTTGGCTTTCAGACTCATATTCTGAGGTCAGCGGCTGGGTGAGGAGTGGGCGGCGAGGCTTGGGATGTAATCTGGATATTTTTCTAAATATTTGTGCGTGGGGGCATTCAAAAGGCTCTCCACTAATGGGCAAACACACCCACGAGCGCGCACACACACACACACACACACACAAAACGAGAGGCGGGCGGCGAGCGAGCTCGAAGAGGAAGAATTACCGGCTTTGATTGGAAATGCTTCTGCTTATTATGATGATATGTAACCTGCCCTGCCCCCCCACAAACACACACACACTTCCTCCTTTACATCCTGGTCTTGTCGGTCCCGGTCCAATCAGCAGCAGGAGAATGTGGTTTCTATGCTAATGAGCGCCGGGTCGAGGGGTCGCAGGAGACGAGGGATCACGCTGGAATAAATCTCCACTTCATGATAACGTACAATCACTCAGATCTGTGACCTCCTCCTCCTCTTTTCTCTGCTTCCACACCTCCTTCCACCTTCTCTCATTTCTTTTTAATAATTCTCCTTCCTCCCAACCTTTCATCTCCTCCACGTCATAATACTCTCTAATGTCTTTTCTCTGCTGTCGATGCCAAAAACATTCACCGACGGCAGCAGATAAAAACTAAGCGTTCATATAAGAAGAGACGAAGAGACTCAAAATAAGTCCAAAGATAGTTTTCTCCTTTCCCTCCATCATACCTCTCCTCAGCTTTAAATCCTCCTCCTCCTCCTCTCCCCTCATCCTTCTCCATTCGTCCTAATTATATTTGCCATGAATATATTTATGACTGCATTATTAGAGACTGCGTGGCGGCCGTGGCGGCGGCGTTGCTTGTGGTTTTAAGCTGCAGGATCGTGATGAAGTGTAATGACTACACAGAGAGCCGTGACAGAAACACTTGTAATTAGACAGGGAGACTGTAGCTCTGTGAAAATCTGCGAGTTCAAATATGATTTAAGAACAGAGCCGCTCCGTACGTCGCAGCAGAAGTGAAACAAATAAAGAAATGCAGAAAGCCAAGAAGAGCGAGCTCCGTCATCCTTCAAAGGAAGGCACCTGGAAACTCCTTTAAAAACCTTTATTGAACTTTGAAGTCTCAACAACTAAAACCAGTCCTCTTTAAAGTCTGAGCTGCAGGACTGGTCTATTAGCTGGTGATCTGGAGTTGTAGGACTGGTCTATTAGCTGGTGATCTGGAGTTGTAGGACTGGTCTTTAAAGACTGGGAGTTTGCGGAGTGAGCGTCGCTGACTCGTCAGATGCGAGTGCAGTTTGGTTATGAAACACTGGGACACGCTCATTATTTTCCAAATCTTCGTCTCTGAGATGTGAAGAAAGAAACAAGCTGTGAAGACGTGTCCATCCATACTGCATGTTAATATCACGCAGCTCTATGAACTGATCTGCATAATGTGCATTTATATGAATAAATGGATGTTTCGTCGTTTACCATCCGAATATTAATTTTAACAAATGTCTGACAAACATGACGAAGAACATATGACAGCATTTACACTGCTTTATTTACACATCTTAGTCATGTTGGTGTGCGGGCGTGTGTAGAAAAATGGATCACTGAAGAAGGCGGAGTCAGTCTGGAGGCTGATGAACTGGGCGAGGTGCAGGACAGGTCTATATGCTGGAAGTTTGGGGAGTAGAACCGGTTTACAGATACAAGCTGCACATCGCAGGTTTAAGAGTCAGCTGCTGGTTTGGACATGAGCAGCTCATAATCTGAGATTACAGAAGCAGGACGGCTCTAAAAGCTTGCAGCTAGGCCTGGTTATAAACTAAGATTTATTATAGGCCCGGTCTATGATGATGGTCAACAACTCATTTAGGACCGGTCTATTAACTGGTGATTTGAGGAGTAGTACTAGTCTATGACCTGGATGTCTCAGTACGTGACATTAACTGATGGTTAGTGGAGGACCGGTCTATGACCTGGATATCTGAGCCTCCAGCCTCCTCCAGTCTTGTTTTTGGGCTGCAGGTGTTTTAAACTCTGTGAGCGTGCAGTCATCAGGTTCTGAGTCTTCAGATGTGAAGATCTTGAGCTCGTCAGCCCGTCTGGATCATCTCAAACACGGAGGATCAGCAGAGAGAGTGTGTGAGCTGCTGAACATCATCCAGAGCTGCCGGCAGATTAACTGACACCAAGGCTAATGAAGAGCTTTCACACATCTGACGCATGAGACGCTGACGTACAGGCAGCCAAGAAGAAAGGCGGGAAGACGCCTGACTGACTGAGAGAGAGTGTGTGTGTGTGTGTGTGTGTGTGTGTGTGTGTGTGTGTGTGCGGCACAAACGTCAGCCAAAACAGATTGCACTGCGAGGATAGATGTGTGTGCGGGGAGACAACCCACCGCCCTCCCTCTCTTTACTCACACAGCGCCGCAATGCCGGGCCCCCTCCCTCAGCCAATCAGGAGCTCACAGATAAGGGTGGTCGTAGTGTGTGTGTGTGTGTGTGTGTGTGTGTGGCGGTATCGCCGTCTGTCGATGACACCATTTTTTAATGATCACATGACACGTGACGCAGCAGTGAAGTGTGTGTGTATGTGTGTGTATGTGTGTGTGTGTGTGTGTGTGTGTGTGAGAGTAATTTGGCATCTGTATGCAGACTGATGTGTTCATGAACACACACAGCTGGACCAGACCAAAACAACATGAAGATATTAGAACAAAATGGGCTCAAAGACCAAAGAAGTGTGAGTCCAACACTGTTCTGTCTGAACTCCAGGCCAAACTGGACCAAACTGGACCAAACTGGACCAAACTGATGATGGTTTGTTGGATTTTTAACTTTAATATTTGAAATAATGAAAAACAGAAATATAGATTTCATGTATTGTCTTTCCTCCTCGTCTCCTCTCCTCCTCGTCTCCTCTCCTCGTCTCTCTCACCTCCTTTTCGCTCTATGTTTACATTTTTCACATCTTCCATCAGTTTCCCTCCTTCACATTCATCCTCTGTCTCCTCTCCTCATCCCTCTCTGATACCTTCATCTCTCTCCCTCCATCACTCTTTCCTCCTCCTGCTCCTTTTCTTTAACTCTGCTTCTCACTTTTTCTCCTCCACGTTTCCACCATCGCTCCTTTTGTCTCCTTTAATCCCACCTGCACTCGTTCACTCAGGCTTCACTGTCCATCACTCTTCCTTTCCTTCCTCCTTCCTCCCTCCATCCATCCTTCTCACCTTGCTAACACGTTACTCTCGCCTGCCTGTACGTGTCCTGAGTGGCAGAGTGAGCCGCTACTAACTAACAAACATCAGGTAAGGTCAACAGCACATCCTCTTCACTCTCTTCTCCTCTGCCATTATGTCCATAGAGGCTGCTGAGCCTGGTTACACCGCATCAACATTAGCTAACAGCAGCTAACAAAATTAGCTAACATTAGCTAACAACAGCTAACAAACTGAGCTAACATTAGCTAACAAACTAAGCTAATATCAGCTAACAAACTGAGCTAACATTAGCTAACAAACTGAGCTAACATTTGCTAACAACAGCTAACAAACTGAGCTAACATTAGCTAACAAACTAAGCTAATATCAGCTAACAAACTGAGCTAATATCAGCTAACAAACTGAGCTAACATTAGCTAACAAACTGAGCTAATATCAGCTAACAAACTGAGCTAACATTAGCTAACAAACTAAGCTAATATCAGCTAACAAACTAAGCGTGAGTGTGAGAGCAGTCGTATGAATGACAGTCTGTTTCGTTTATCAGAGGAAAGTTTAATAAAGTTGATTTAAAGAATTTAAAGTTGATAGCAGCGAACAGTCTGACCTCGAGCAGACGTGGATTCTCCAAACATACGTCGTTGACCACACATAACCCTGTTTATGGGTTCAGAGCCTGAAGTAACCTGGACTTATCAGTCCAGGTGCTGAACAAGCAAACGTCCGTTTCCCCTCTTTTTCTGCCCGTTTGACTCCCATGTTGCATTGCAGTCATATTTCCCTCCTTGAGAGCTGCCAGTGAGAGTTTCCATCTATAAATCATGGTGTTGGGAGACAGGTGGAGGCTGCCAATAGTCCATTTAGGGCCGCTAATGGTGACGGATGAGTGTGTGGCGAGGTGAAAAGACGAGCCTCCGAGGGCTTCGTATTAACTTGTTCCTCTAACTGCTGCGATACAGCAGCTGTCTGAAACTGGGCCTGATGGAGGAACCGATGGAGGAACTGATGGAGGAACCGGGTCCACCGTCAGAATCAGAACCAGCATGAGGTCTTTTATTTTGACACATCATCAATACACACTGCCTAGAAACTAAAAAACTATTTATTTAACCAGATCATATTTTATGGATAAAATGTTTTTCCATCTGATATCCTACTGCCAACTGTAGCTGCTGTTAGCTCAGTTTGTTAGCTGCTGTTAGCTCAGTTTGTTAGCTGCTGTTAGCTCAGTTTGTTTTGTTTTAGAGTAATGTCTGTGTGTGGGTGCCAGTTGAAGAGAGTGAAGAGGACGCTGACGGAGGAAGCTAAGAAGAGAAAAGGAGAGAGTGAGCGAGCAAGGTGAAATAAAAGGCTGAAAGACAGACGCCGAGGCTGTCTCGTGTCCGTCTGGTTCAGTCTTTGTCGCTGTGACTACAAGCGCAGACTTGGTGTCTAAAATCTCGAACATGAACTCTCCCCGCGGTGCGAGCGCCTGCAGTAATGAATATAGATTATGAAAACAATACGAGCTGAAGCAGTCTGCGGCAGCCGCCTGTTATTGAGCCTCACTCCTGAATTAGTAATGAGGACCACATAAATTATGCAGAGTGATTAGTAACCAGGCAACACGCGGGTTTACCTCTCCGTTTATAGATCAGCACGACACACACACACACACACACACACACACACACACACAGTGTTCAGTGAACACACACTTCAGGTGCAGATCAGATGAATGACTCACTGCTCGGTCTGACCTCAACACCAAATAACTGACCTATTCATTACAGCAGATCACCAACACACACCTGTCACACCTTCACACCTGTCACACCTGTCACACCTTCACACCTGTCACACCTGTCACACCTGTCACACCTTCTGTCACACCTGTCACACCTTCTGTCACACCTGTCACACCTTCACATGGAGCTCTGATGTCATCATTCATGTTCACAAGCAGAGGATGACCTCATTGACATGATCAGACCGTCTCTGCTGTCAGGACACCTGAAACAGGTAAAAGTCTGTAAAGGTTCCTGTGAACTCCACCTGTCCAACACACACCTGACCTGACCTTCAGAGTTAGCAACGTTAGCTAAATGAAGAAAGTTTGATAGATTCATGAATATTGAAATATCTAAGTGTAGTTCAGATCATCAGTTCTTGGACGAGTTTGTTCGAGCGTGAACACAAAACATGAGTCATGATCCACAAATAAGTATTTTAAAACACACACACACACACACACAGACACACACACACACACAGACACACACACACACTGATGTCGCAGAGATCAGGCTGTAATTATGGATGGATTAGCGGTAAATGGCCGGCTTTGTGGAGGTTAGGTGGAGGTGGTGGAGCTGTTCACAGCTTAGCGGTCTGATCCTCTGTTTAGTGGAGGTTAACACAGTGTGTGTGTGTGTGTGTGTGTGTGTGTGTGTGTGTGTGTCATCCACACACTGATCATCAACAGTCCATGTACACATTATAAACTGACTAATGAGCGAGGCAGAGGGACGTCTATTCACTTCATGGTTTCATCATCACGTGACTACGACTGAGGGCAGCTGATGACCAGGATGGATCGCCAATGTCTGCAAACCTGTGTGTGTGTGTGTGTGTGTGTGTGTGGAGGGTGGAGGTTCTCTCTGGACTACAAACTGGATATTGAGACACGACAACATCAGCAGCAGAAGGAGGGAAATGCCCTCGACACACACCTCCACAAACACCACCCTGTGTGTGTGTGTGTGTGGTCTACATTTACTGCATGTCAGGCTGTGTGTAGTTGTGTAGTTGTGTGTTTCTGGCTCTCCTGCCTCTCCATCTGTCGACCTCCGTCAGTTTGGAAATGGGGTGAAACACTCGCAGTGAGATGAACAAACGCTCTGTGTCTTTTTGTCGTTTAGATTTTTAATTAATATTTCATTTAATTTCAGATTGTTGTTTCCCCGAGGTGTGACGACCATCTGCTACGATTTTAATTATATGTCACGGATCATTAGCATCATTTATATTTAATGTTACAGCGACACACAGGTGACCTGAACGACACACAGGTGACCTGAACGACAAACAGGTGACCTGAACGACACACAGGTGACCTGAACGACACACAGGTGACCTGAACGACAAACAGGTGACCTGAACGACACACAGGTGACCTAAACGACATACAGGTGACCTCAACGACAAACAGGTGACCTGAACGACACACAGGTGACCTGAATGACACACAGGTGACCTGAACGACACACAGGTGACCTCAACGACACACAGGTGACCTGAACGACACACAGGTGACCTCAACGACGTCTCCAACTGAAGTTTTTATATCCGCAGGCTAATGAGAGTTTGATGTCCACCTGTGGAGCCAACGGTGGCCAAAAAATGATGCAACACGGCATCACGTGAACATGTGAAGATGTAACAACGTCCTGTTTGACCCGCCTCCTGCTGTAATTATTCGGACACTCTTTGACCTCTCCTCGTCATCCCGTCACCAAAGCCCTTCACCAGTGACCTTTCCTCATTCCCCGCTCGCACAGTGAGAGTAAGACGAGACATTAAACAGTTCGACCTGATTCATCGCTGGCAGAGAGATGAAGTGACTCCAAACAGATTCAACCCGAGCATGATGAGAAGAGAGGCCGGCTGCCTGTTACCTTAATAAAGATGTCTCCATGTTAATTAGACTGACACACCTGAGTGCGAGATGTGTGTATAACAGTGTGTGTGTCTCAGAGGACTCGCCGCCCTCCACACACTCTCCGTAGAGTTGGAGACTACGTCCAGGTTTCAGACAGTCTGCGAGGACGTCACAGAGACTACGTCCAGGTTTCAGACAGTCTGCGAGGACGTCACAGAGACTACGCCCAGGTTTTAGACAGTCTGCGAGGACGTCACAGAGACTACGCCCAGGTTTTAGACAGTTTAATCTTACACTGCATTTCCTGTGACTATTTCAAAATAAAAGTCAAGGTGTGTTTCGCCATGTAAATGCTTTTAATTTGAAGATGCAGGAAATGCTCGGTCACTTAGCGCAGCATTAGTTTCAGTATGTCGTCAGTCAGTGTGACTTCATGAAGTCATCTGAAGGTTTAAAAGCTGCAGCTCGACCTCTGAACGTGACCTTGACCAGACAAACTCAGAAGCGCCGCAGCCTGACTGTAACGAGTCACTGAAATGTATTTATCAAACGTTCGCAGTGACAAATTGTTTTTCTGTCCCTTCGCTCGTCGTTGACAGCGCCATCAATATCAGGTTATGTCCGATCAGCACATTAAACGCATCATCAGAGTCTGATTCACAGATTATTCACCCTGATTTATCTCTGCAGCCTGCTTGCCGCGTCCACCCTCCTCTCTGCCGGTAATGAGCAACCAATCGCCTTCTGGCTGCCACATGGACGTTATTAATAATTTATCAAGTCTGTTGTTTGTGTACATCGTGTGTCATTCATGTTATGTGACTGAAAGCTTTCACTGATGGAACAATCATCATCCTCAGCGCTGGACCTCACTGATGAAGCACAAAGCAAATCTTCCCTGTGAGAATAACTGAAAGTTACTCACAGTTGTGTTGAACGCTCCCTCGCTCCACAGCAGGACACACTTTCTCTGAGTGTGGGATAAATCTGCTCCACCACAGAGCCTCTAATAAAGCACTCCTGCTGTATCTGGGTATTTCCCCGGAGTTACACCTGGACCAACACTATCTGCAGCGAGCTGCTTCCACACTCTGTTTCACTGAAGGTGTGAAAATCATAAATCAGTGTTTGTTTGTTGTGTTTTGTTGCCTCCAGTTTCAGAGCGTGATCCCTCTGTGGTAACCATGACTACAGCTGTACTCGAGTATTTACTCTAATTACATTACTTCTGATCAGAAACTAGCGAGTCGACAACTTTGCTAACAGCCAAACATCAACCAGGTCACCAGCAGCAGACACAGCAGCAGCTAATATTACTGACTAGTCCAACAGCAGTCAGCCCAGCTCGGCGTCTGTCTTTCAGCCTTTTATTTCACCAAGCTCTCACCAACCACTAAAAGTCAAACTGAGCTAACAGCAGCTAACAGACTGAGCTAACATAAGCTAACAGCAGCTACAGCTGTCAGCAGTTTACTTCACTGTCCATCATAAACTCAGTAAATCACAGTTGAGTTGATGCTCTGTTGGGTTTGTCTGTACAAACTGTTTCCTGCATACAGCTTTGAAAGTCTTGACGCTGAATGAAGCGCAGTCTCGTGGTCGCGCGGTATCTGACCACCCGTAACGACGCCCGCTGTAATCTAAAGACAAAGAACAAATGTGTGTGGAGTGTCTGCTTCTCTCTCAGGTCTGATCCTGCTGAGCAGCTGCAGCAGACGTTAGTTAATCATGGCGGTGAGTTACAGCAGCGAGAAGAGGAGGCAGCTGCTCCACAGACTTCCTCAAGTCCAATTACCATGATGACTGACTCCACGCCGGCTTATAGCCGCTGCTGGCTGCTTATAGCCCGATTCAAGGTGTTGATGGCCTGCATCGCTTTATTTCCTCTCTGCCTTCATCTTCGTCCACCTCCACCTTCATGTGATGCTCCACTCTTCATTTCCACCCTGAACTCCTTCAATTAACAAACTCTAATTACCTTAAGCTTGTTATTTAGCTTGTTAACATGTATTAATTAAAACCAAATAAAACAAGCACGAGGGTTTGAGGATTATGAATCCTCGCTGCACGTCATTTATTCATTTTTCTTTATTACCTCATCACAGCAGCTGCTGAGAAACGACCAGGCGAAGCGCCTCGCTGTTTTTGGCATTTGTCTCGGATTAAAGGTGTTAATGGTCATGTGAGTGTCGAGTTTGGTGACCCTCGGGCAGGTGAAAGCTTTTAACGTCCCGCTGTCTAATTTCAGAGATGCATGGTGTCAAAGAGAGGAAACGTTTCTCCGTTCGGAGAGCCTGCAGCGGTCGGATCCTCGACGTGTCTCGCTGTGAAATATCAGTGCCGGTTTCTCAAGTGATTCTCATCTAATTTAATTTGAATGCAGCTCTGTTGAAGTCATTAGAGCTGGATTTAAGGTGCTTAGAAAGGCATTAACATTGTTAGACTGAAGGGTTCAATTTCAGAAAGGTGGGAAGCACCACCGTCCGTGAGATGGACCGTGGTGCTTCAGAGCCAGAACTTCTGGACCAGCAGAAGTTTAATTTGAACGATGTGATGATGTGCACGGTAAATAGACACACCTGGTAAAACAAACGTCTACCTGTTTGTTTGCTCAGATTTGAACGTCTGTCAGAGGACTGAAGCGTTGGTGAGTGTTTGACGATGATCTGCTGTAAAATTACTAGTTTTGTCAACCGCCTTGCCGATTTTAACAATAAACATGAGATAAAATGTCACCAACAGCCCAACGTACGTATCGACAGGCTAACATTATCAGCAGACCTTTAGCAAGTTGCAAACATATGGACACCTTCGTACATGATCGTGACGTACACGGTAATGTCAAACCATCTCTCCATGCCACGATCAGTTTAAAAGCTGTTTGACTTGAGGAAATGTTCTTGATGATCTGTTGGTTCAGAATATTCAGCTTTGTTCTTTTTTTGTTCATGAAGGTTTAATAAAGAATGACCTGAAAAGACATGTGACTGCTTGATTTGATTGATTTGATTGATTTGCGCTTACGATTAACATGCGATGTCTGGACTACCTCAAGTCGTAGGTAGTCCAGACATCGCTTTCCCAAGCAACATTTTCCAGCTCCTCCTGGGAGATCCTGATGGCGTTCCCCAGCCAGATAAGATATATAATCTCCGGGATGTAGAGCGGTTCAATCCCCTCCAGTCTGCATAGCGAAGTGTCCTTGGGCAAGATCCTGAACCCCAAATTGCTCCTGAAGGCTGCACCATCGGTGTGTGAATGTGTGTGAATGGTTAGCTCCTCAAACTGTTTTGGGCGGTTGTGGCTCAGGAGGTAAAGCGGGTCGTCCACTAATCACGTGTTCGGGATGATCCTGATCAGATGCTGGAACCACCTTAACTGACTCTGAACTCCAGCTCTTTCAATGACTACCCAAAGCTCATGACCATAGGTGAGGGTTGACACGTAGAAGGACTGATGAAAGTTTACCTTCAGACGCCGCACTAACACATCTGTCCGTCCCACAACCCATCGTCCAGTCCCTCAGTGAACACAACCGCAATGAACTTGAAGTCCTTGGGCAGTACTGGAGCTGATGAAGACCTTTCCAGCCTCACAGGTGTGTTAAAGGTTACAGACACAGTCAAACACTGAGAGCGGACATTATCATTAAGTTCCTCTGAGGTTTGTCTTGTAGGTGGATCTGTCCTTTCCTGCCACACAGACGAACAGACACAGCCGTGACCTTCTTTTCCTGCTGCCAACCTGACACCGAACATGTTCTTACTTCGAGGCCTCAAAGTCTTTTTTCCACCTTCGCTTCTTTAAATGTTCTGAAAAGGTGAAGCAGTGGTTTTATTGTTCATTTACATACATCCACCTGCTGGAGCTGAAGCTGGAGCTCCTGAGACAAAATCTGCACAAGCATCGACAACAATTGACCATCAACTGTTGGCCACGCGAGCAACACCACCTAACTCAGGATTCAGGATTTATTTAGGCCAAACCGTAGAAAGACTAATGGAGACGGCGTGTTTTATGGTCAGTCTGGATATGATCAGAGACTAAAAGTTAAAACAGATCTGACCTCCAACAATGACGGTGCCGCTAACGTCCAAGTCAACCGACTCCGAGCTGAATAAACCGAGCTACACACCTCCGCAACGCATCGTAATGACGGCTTCATCCTCAACCTGCATCTAAGTACTGATGATCACTAATAAATTCCACGTCAGCCTCCATTTTGTTTCATCTAATAAAGCAGAAAATGTTCAATAAAAAAGATCTCCGCTCGTATAAAACGGCTCCATCTGGGCAGTTAATGGATTTACTGACGCCGCTGAGTTTAACAGGCGTCCTAACAGCAAGGTAAACTGCTCGAGGCAAACAGGCAGAGCGTTTAATACACTCGTTATGCAGCTATGAAACTATGAATGAAGAGCAACCTTCAGCTACAACGTGGAAGACCATGAAGAGCGAGTGAAAGCTCAGGGAGGTGCTGCTGACCCTCTGAGTCATACATGATGAAACCCTGTCTGGTGTGGATAACGTCAGCTAATTCTATAAGAGCGGCCGGATACTCGCATGCAGCTAACCCATGGTACTTATGGATAAGCCCAGCTCCAGTTCTGGCACGACACCGGCTCCTCGCCCCACCCCGGGCCTGTAAACCTCCTCTTCTTTTGTGGTACAAACACTAACACTCCCCCGGTGCTCTGAGCTCATAATCCGGGCAGCCCGGCTAACAAACTGAGCTAAGATTAGCTAACAGCAGCTAACAAACTGAGCTAACATTAGCATTTCTTGAAGTCATCACAAGGTTCTGTTCCTCGAGGAGGTGATTCATGAATCTCTGTGAGATATTTTCAGTGTTTGACAGAGTCACGTCTTCAGCAGGCGGACAGACAGATCCACTAATTACACCTGATGGTAACTGAGGGTCTGGTATGTCTCGTTATCCTCCCCCTCTCTGACTCGTGTGAGTCCGCCGTCACCGTGGAGACTCGGAGACACAACATGGCAGCTCCTCTCAGTCCAAACATCGACATCAAAGCTCCACGAGTTGCTCGGCCTCCAAATTAACTGTGACGTCCCTGCAGACTGTCTAAAACCTGGACGTAGTCTCTGTAACGTCCCCGCAGACTGTCTAAAACCTGGACGTAGTCTCTGTAACGTCCCCGCAGACTGTCCAAAACCTGGACATAGTCTCTGTAACGTCCCCGCAGACTGTCTAAAACCTGGACGTAGTCTCTCTGATGTCCCCGCAGACTGTCGAAAACCTGGACGTAGTCTCTGTAACGTCCCCGCAGACTGTCTAAAACCTGGACGTAGTCTCTGTAACGTCCCCGCAGACTGTCCAAAACCTGGACATAGTCTCTGTAACGTCCCCGCAGACTGTCTAAAACCTGGACGTAGTCTCTCTGATGTCCCCGCAGACTGTCGAAAACCTGGACGTAGTCTCTGTAACGTCCCCGCAGACTGTCTAAAACCTGGACGTAGTCTCTGTAACGTCCCCGCAGACTGTCCAAAACCTGGACATAGTCTCTGTAACGTCCCCGCAGACTGTCTAAAACCTGGACGTAGTCTCTCTGATGTCCCCGCAGACTGTCGAAAACCTGGACGTAGTCTCTGTAACGTCCCCGCAGACTGTCTAAAACCTGGACGTAGTCTCTGTAACGTCCCCGCAGACTGTCCAAAACCTGGACATAGTCTCTGTAACGTCCCCGCAGACTGTCTAAAACCTGGACGTAGTCTCTCTGATGTCCCCGCAGACTGTCGAAAACCTGGACGTAGTCTCTGTAACGTCCCCGCAGACTGTCTAAAACCTGGACGTAGTCTCTGTAACGTCCCCGTGGACTGTCTAAGACCTGGACGTAGTTTTCTTGTAGTTACTTTGGACCTTTCAAACTTGTCACATGTTAAACGTGGAGAGTCTCGGGCTCGGTTCTCTGTGAGCGGTGAAGCTGCAGATGAGCGTCGGCTCAGTTCACGTCTGGAAACAATAAAAGTGTTCTCTGGTTCAGCGCTGAGGATTTGGAAACATATTGAAGTGTGTTGTTTGATTCATGTTTGATCTCTTTAATAAAGCAGCTGTCACTTTTTATTACGTTTGGAGGTTCTTTCGGCGAGGTGGAACTGACTGAGCTCGTCTCACAAAGTTTTCCTCCGTACGTTAACGCTGCACTCGGCTCTGAAGGTGCTGGATGATGATTTAAAGGTCCAGTGTGAAGTTCACACGATATGATCTTCATCATCTGATTAGTGTTTAACTCAGCGTGGCTAGCTAACGTTCTGTAACTGACACAAACTTGGTTTCCTCTGAATGAAACGAAGACGTTGGACATGAACCGTGATCTATTTTTATCTGTAGAGTATTTTTAGCAGGAGCAGCTGAAGCAGGTTCACTTACACTGCTTTAATATTTAACAGAACGGAGCCAGAAAATGCTGCTGCAGCACGATAAAGACATCAACGCACTGATGGATTAAACATTGAGCTAATACATGATAACACTGCGGCTCCTGGCTCCAAACACGATGTGTGAGCTCAAACTTAAAGCTACTGTAATGCTAATGCTAACAGCTAACTAAGAAGTTAACATTCAGCTAAATGAATGAAAGCTAAACAGTTAAAGTTAAATCTAGTGAACTTAAAGGTGTAACAGTTACTGACTATTTGTACCAGCTAAAGCTAAACACTTGCTAATGCTAATGGTAACAAAGAGAGAGGATGCTGCTAAAGCTAACTGGTAAGAGCAGCTTAAACCAACAATGAGAACTAACTAGCAGGTGCTAAACTGCTAAAGTTTACAACAAGAAGTTAACGAGCTAACTGCTAACATCTGCCCAGTTAATGCTAAAGTAAATATTCTACTGCTGTTAGCTAATGTTAGCTCAGTTTGTTAGCTGCTGTTGGCTAATGTTAGCTCAGTTTGTTAGCTGCTGTTGGCTAATGTTAGCTCAGTTTGTCTGACGTCATTGTAACGTTGTGATGATGTTAGCATTATTAGCTTCTTTTGTTAGCACAGAGAGAGAAACAGCGTCATCGTGAACATCCAATCATATTTCCCCTCCATCAGTGATTCAATCTCTGTCTCCCTCCTCCTCTCCTCTCCTCTCCTCTCCTCTCCTC
>CM053995.1:815188-831432 GCA_028641955.1 Protonibea diacanthus | reverse complement strand
CACACACACACACACACACACACACACACACACACACACACACACACACACACACACANCACACACACACACACACACACACACACACACACACACACACACACACACACACACACAGGGTTGAGGCTGTTAATTGTCGCCAACACGACTTTAATCAGATTTCAGCCTACACTCTCGACACACACACACCCCATGGGACAGGAGTGTGTGTGTGTATGTGTGTGTGTAAATCAGGTTTTGGCGTGGAGGTGTGGTCATTAGCGCCAGGTCCCATATGCTGCCTGCAGACGCTGGAGGGAAAACCCCTGGGACACACACACACACACACACACACACACACACACACACACACTTGCTGCCTTCTTTTCTTTCCTCCCTCCCTATCTCCTTCCTTTCCTTCCTCATCTCTAACTCCCTTCTTTCCTCTCCTTCCTCCCTCATCCCTCGTTTTATTCCTTCCTCTTATCTCTCCTCACTCCTGTCTTTCCTTTCCTTGCCAACTTGTTCTTCCCTCATCCCTTTCTGCCTCCTCCTGTCTCCTTGTTTTATTCCTGTCTCCTGTTTCCTTTCCCCCTTTCTGTCTTAGTGCCTTTATCTGCCCTTGTTTCCTGTGTCCTCATTGCTATTGTTTCCTCCTTCATTCCTATTTTGTTTCCTTCTTCCCTCCCTCCCTCCACCTCACTCATTTCCTTATTTGCTCACTTCCTTTTCTTTCATTCTTCCTCTCTCGCCCTCTCTTCCTTCTTCTCCCCTATCCTCCCTTGTTCCCTTGTTCCCTTCCTCATCCCTTATTCCCTCATTAACTCTCCCCTCATCATGTCGGGCCGCGGGCAACACAGACGGCTGCCACGCTTTCACACTATTAAATAACACACACGCAGACACACACGCACACACACACACACACACTTGTTTCATCTTTCCTTCATCCTAATATGTCTCTTGTTTTTCCTTCCTTCCTTTCTTGCTCCCTTGCCTCCTTCTCTCTGGCTCTTCCTCATTGTGGCTCTCTGCTCCAGAAAAATTAGTGTGTGTGTGTGTGTGTGTGTGTGTGTGAATGAGTGGTTTCCAAGGTAACGGAGCTACACTGCCGCAGTGGATACGAAGGGGAGGAGGAGAGTGTGAAGAGGGAGTGAAGCAAGCGTGTGCACGTGTGTGCGTGTGATAGTGCACGTGTGTGTGTGTGATAGTGCATGTGTGTGTGTGTGATAGTGCATGTGTGTGTGTGTGTGTGATAGTGCATGTGTGTGTGTGTGATAGTGCATGTGTGTGTGTGTGTGATAGTGCATGTGTGTGTGTGTGATAGTGCGTGTGTGTGTGTGTGATAGTGCATGTGTGTGTGTGTGTGATAGTGCATGTGTGTGTGTGTTAGTGCACGTGTGTGTGATAGTGCACATGTGTGTGTGTGTGTGTGTCAGACGCTGACAAACTTGACTCCAGCAGTCAGAGTGAGCAAATTAAGGAAAGAAGAATGAAAGTAGAGCAAAGAGTGTGTGTGTGTGTGTGTGTGTGTGTGTGTGACATGGTGTCTCCGCAGCATGAATGTCAGGAGCATTGCTGCAGAGCCAAGGGCAGAGAGACACTGACAACATGTGTCTCTCTCTCTCATGCTAACTGTCACCAGCAGAGTTTATATCACACACACACACACACACACACACACACACACACACACACACCTGCAGAGGTAGAGACAGGTGAGCAGTGAGAGCGTCCCGCTCTGACCTGCAGCTCCCCCCTCTGGCAGGGGAGGACACTACGTCTGTCGCGTGGACGTCAGCTCTGTACGGTGACGTTGTTCCCTGTCGGTCTCAGAGGCTGAGCTCCGACCCGGTCCGGTACGCCTGCTGAGCCCGGTTCTGTTAGCATGCTAACTGTCCGTCTCGATTTGTTGATCAGAACCAGCAGCAAGCTAACAGAGGCTACATTCAAACCAATAACTAACGCTCAAACAACGCTCAGACAACCTTCTCATACTGAACAGTTACCTAATGTTTCTGTAGCGTTGACAGAACGTTCCAAACAAACTAAAGCTCGCCGTGCTGTCCCTTTAAGAACACACTTCCTGTCATCTCCAACACACGCTGATCCGTCTCCATGACAACCAGGTAAACTTCACCTGCTGATGATGATCATGTGATCCACGTACAGTTCTGACTGAACACAAAGATGGACTCAAACTCCCAGCATGCACTGCACCATGCACACGTGTGTGTGTGTGTGTGTGTGCGTGCACGCTCTAACCAGAGTTCAGCAGCTCCTGCTCCATCACTCCACAGCCCAGCACCTCCATCCAGTCGCCTTGGAAACGCACCTCCATCTCAAAGGAGGGATGAGTGAAGGGGAAGTAACAGTCGACCCACCGGACCTCAAGGTCTGAGGAGACAAGGAGACAAGGAGAGGAGAGAAACAGAGGAGATAAGCAGACAAGAGGAGACAAGGAAAGGAAAGAGAGGAGACAAGGAGAGGAGAAAGAGGAGAGGAGAGAGGAGATAAGGAGAGACAAGGAGAGGAGAGGAGACAAGGAAAGGAAACAGAGGGGGGGGGAAAGAAGAAGAAGACGAAGAAGGAAAGGAGACGAGGGGAAGAGGAGATAAGCAGAGGAGAGGAGACGAGGAGTCCATTTTAGTGAAGTCATTGAATAAAGACACATCATGATGTCACTTCCTGGCGGTCGGCAGTCTCACCTGCTCCGAACAGGTGAGTGACGAGTCGAGTCAGAGTGTGTTTCAGGTTGAACTCCAGCAGCTTCACGGCCTCCAGACTGTGTGTTTCCTGTTTCTGAGGCGTCCGCCGACCTCCACCCTCGAACAGAGACAGCTCCTCTCCGTTCTGCACCTTCGAGAACAGCTGGACACCAAGAACACGCCAAGAACACGCTCTGACATCATGCCAACACGCCACAGCTCAACACGCCCTGCATCCATGTAACAACACCATGTCCTACCTCGATGTTGGAGAAGAGTCGGACTCCCTCCATCTGGTGGAAGACGGGGTAGTGACTGGCGTCGATCTCGTCCCGCCTGTAAACGTCTCCGGCCAATAGGAACGCATCCAGACCGGACCTCACCAGCTCCCTCTGGTGGGCGGAGGTGTGAGCACGAAGCATCGTTTTCCTGCTCAGAAGAAGAAGAAGAAGGTTCAGGTGATGAAGACAGAGGACACAAACTATGCCCAGTCAGACCACGTCACAGAGACAGTCACAGAGGTTTTAGACAGTCTGTGATAGTCTGTGATAGTCACAGAGACAATGTCCAGGTTTTAGACAGTCTGTGATAGTTACAGAGACGATGTCCAGGTTTTAGACAGTCTGTGATAGTCACGGAGACTACATCCAGGTTTTAGACAGTCTGTGATAGTCACAGAGACTATGTCCAGGTTTTAGACAGTCTGTGATAGTCACAGAGACGATGTCCAGGTTTTAGACAGTCTGTGATAGTCACAGAGACTACATCCAGGTTTTAGGCAGTCTGTGGGGACATCACGGAGACTACGTCCAGGTTTTAGACAGTCTGTGGGGACGTCACAGAGACTACGTCCAGGTTTTAGACAGTCTGTGATAGTCACAGAGACTACGTCCAGTTTTTAGACAGTCTGCGGGGACGTCACGGAGACTACGTTTTTCCAGAGAGAATCACCACCTCCGTGCAGACGTACCTGTTCAGGTAGTAGTTATCTCCTCGTTTCCTGCTGGGGTGGCCGGGCGGGATCAGCAAGCTGCCAGTCAAATCATAAAACCACGGCATGAATTCATCATGAACGTTTCCACTCGAACGACATCGTTTCATTTGAATCATTCAGGTTATCTGAGCTCTTGGAAGCTGCTCACCTGTCGAAGTTCTGCTCCACGGTCACCACGGGGCTCAGGTTATCGTGGACAGAGAAGAGCGGGTTTCCCCAGCGAGTGATGTAAGCACTGTGCAGAGTGAAAGCAGCTGAAGAGACCACATCAACAAATACTCGAGTACAGCCGTACATAGTTACCACAAACACTGATTTATAGAGACACACATCAGATTCAAGGACTTTCCAGTTCAGACACTCACAATGACCCATATTTACATCTATTTTCAAAAACTTTCAAGGGTTTCAAGGACCTGTGCAAAGAGTTGTATCTTGTTCAAAAACTCGAGTGTGATGAAATAATCTGAACAAAATTCATCTAAATCGTCTGACACAAACGTCCTGCAGCCAGTGTTCAGGCTAATCGCAGTTTATCAGTTATTCTGTTCTGTTATTGTTAAGCATTAAATACAACATGAAATATCGATAAAATGTGTCGCTCTGTCGGTTCACTCGGTGACAGAAACGGTCCCTGAAGGAACCTGCAGAGTTACTGCTCGTACTCTGGATCAAAGCACTTCATTCATTTTACTGCTGCAAGTTTCATTCAAATCAGCCTCAAAGAAAAAAAAAGTGGCTGTTGATCAAGGTTTCATCTTGTTTGAAAATTACCCAGCAGCCCTCGGGTGTCCCCGGAGCCTGCTGTCCTGCTGCTATCAGAGCATGCAGGCTTTTCTAAAGAGCAAAGTTCACGACCTGTGAAATGGCAGAGTCATAAACCACTGTCAGACAACACACTCTGTGACTTCTTAATGACTTATTAATGCAGCATTAATGCGCTCTCTGCTGTGTGTTGGTTTTATTATGGCGAGTGTGGAATGTAACCAGCAGCTTAACGATATTTCACTGCCGTGTGCAGTGCAGCAAACTTTTACACTGCGCCGTCCCTGAAGACACATCGAGCCTGCGGAGAGAGTCGGTCAGCAGTTTGTGCTCCGAAAATAAAGAAACAAATATATGTCCACGACGTGTGGAAGCATCAGCTGATGAGGAGAACAGCTGATTTACAAGGACAAACTGGTTTTATGTGGACGAGCATGTTGAGATGTGCTGGACGGTGTGCAGGACACAAAGAGGACGTTAAATCAGAGAGCCGTGTGAACGTTCACACCTCAGGTGTGAAGATTCACATCTGAAGTTAAAATTTCACAACAGAAGAACATTTGTACTCTCACTGCAGCGCTGACACGCTTCAACAAGACTGTCAGGGTGGAGTCCCAGGTTTTTACCTCTGTGGTCACTGATGCCTTCAGAGGCATGTGACATGGACACACCTGTGGACCGGGGTCGTTAAGGTCGTTAAGGTCGTTAAGGAAGAGTCCTTAACTGTCCCTGCCCACATCAGGACGACCAACATGGAGACAACCACACTTCGTCACATAAGACGTCCGTTCTTTACACTCTGAGTTCTGGGTCAGGTGTCTCCACCCAGATGGACTTGCCGGACAAAACCTCCAAAGGACGGCACTGATCAGATGTCTGACCCAGACTCGGACATCTGGACGGAGCTGGATGTCCGAGTCTGTCCTCACTGTATCTCTGAGGCTGAGCCCAGCGGCTCTACAGGGGAAGCTCATTCCCCCTGACACGTGAGGGTTGGAGCACAGATCGACTGGTAAATCAAGAGCTATGCTAACCACGACGACTTATATGAAGGGTTGCAAGCAGCAGTGCTAGGTAGCTCTAAATGCTACATACGGGTTGGTGCTAGAGGGAGGTCATGGGCTCATTAAAATCTGAATGTATCATCCTCTATGGAGTACGATAGAGGAGGGTCATGGGGTCAATAAAAACATCTGGATTCATGCTTTGGGAATGTCCAGAAGGAAATGTTATTGGCTGTCAAAGTTCAGGTAATTTACAGCAAACAGGGAGGACTCCACCTTTACTTTCATACCTGTAGAAGTGAGCTTTAATTCGCTCCTTGATCAGCCACAGAGGATGATGGGATTGGTTGTGGAGATTGCGGCCAACCTTGGACAAGATCTTCGGCGTGATGTTGGTGAAGTCATCCCGGGGGTAAGAGCAGCCCAACACTTCCACCGAGTCCTGACCAATCACAGGCTGAGGGGTGGGCCCATCTGTGCTGAGGCGTCTGCATGATGCTGCGCTGCCATTGGCCAAGAGCGTTGACAGACAGCAGCGACGGCGCAGACGAAGGGGCGGGGACTGTAGGACAGGGAGGAGCGAGGAAAGTCTCATGATGATTGGTCCATGGAGCTGGAAAGACAGGAGACAGATGATATAATATGATAATATTAGTAAGTACCTGCATGTTAGAAACATATGAAACATGTTTTAAGGTTTGAGAGTATGTTGGTGACCCAAGAGAAGGACGAAGACTTAAGCTGCTGTTTGAACCCTCACAGCTCTGAACTCGGAGCTCAGACATCTAGAGGGAGGTCAGAGGAGAACCTTCTTGTTCAGGTACTGCAGGTGGAACACAACAGAGGGATTATATGTCCCATCAGGCCAGAGAACGGCTCGGGATTCACCCAGAGAAGCATGGTCGGGGAACCTTATTTTGGACCTCAGTGTGGTTCCTCAGAACCAGGAAGACGTTTCAGACGCTGACTGACTGTCTGACAAGCACACTGGGGCTTTCAGCCTGTTGACAGAGCCGCCCTAAACGGATAATGTGTGAAAATCAATGGCTCACTCACTTCAACATACCACAGATGATTCCCAGAGTTGACAGGAGGCGATCTTGAACCCGTTTCACACATGCAGTCTAATGTTTTCTGTATGGGATGATGTGTGAATGTGAACAAGGACTGATATTCAGGGAAGACCAAGTAACTTCTCAGGGACAATGCCTGCAAGGGCAAACAACCAGCAAGTGAACCAATCTGAATCTAACTTTGACATATTTGGGTCTACGACTTGCCAACGCTTCCACGGGTGATTTGATAAATGAGCACGACAAACTCTTTGGTTTGCAACAGAGCTCCATTTTTCAAACATACTGAGCACTGAAAGACAACAGGCAAAAACACCTCACAACAAGACCCCATCCATTCCAGCATCACGGTGTAAACCGCATTCGACCTTCCCCATCATTAAGTCCTTTGAGCTGCGTGGCGTCCGTACTGCATTACATATTCTGTCCCTTGACCCAGTTAGCAGGAAGGAAGCTTCTCAAATGTTCTGTTTGCAACAGAGCTGGCATGTAAAGTGCACGTAGTGGCAGTAACTGCTTTTTGGCCACCAGGGTGCAGCCGAATGTATCATCATCATAAGTGTGACGTCCCCCACGTTCTGTGGAGTCACAGTGAGGTGGGCGGGCCGAATGACGCCTGGTTGCTGAAACAAACCACCTGTAACCACACCCACCTGTCAATCAAAGCGTCCACGCTCTTAATCCTGCATAACTTTAAGCCTTAATATAATGTGAACAGGTGAGTTGTATATAAATTCACCCTCAGTACAGTTGTCATGAACGGGGAAATTAGCTATAGAGACCAAAACTGTTTTTTGTACCAGGCTGTAAACATGTTTATTTCTGCTGTGAAGTTGGACATTTGAACATGGGGACTTATGGAGACTGACTCACTTCTGGAACCAGCCTCAAGTGGACATCAGAGGAACTGCAGTTTGTTGGAATAATGTCATTAGAGCTGCGCTCAGGAGAGCGAAACAGAGCTAATGCTAAACAAAACACAGCAGCTTGGAGGTCAGCTGAGGTGAGGACTAAGACACACACACACACACACACACACACACACACACACTCTTTGATAATTACTTTATAATTGCAGTAATGGACAAACAGACTCAGCTGGTTCTGTTCCGTCATTCAACCTCTGACATGAAAAGACAGTTACCTTTTTATCTGTCACCCTCAAATATTTGTCCATTCACACACACACACACACACACACACACACACGCACGCACACACACACACGCACGCACACACACACACTCGTGCACACACACACTCGGGGAGCATCCCCTGAACAAGACAAAGGGTGTTGCATTGCAGTGGCATTGCAGCAAAATGGATTATTGTTCCTAAATCCATGAAGCTTTTACCTCTGCTGCTGCTGCTGGTGTCATATTATTCTGGACTGGACAGGGCAGTGCTGAGGTCACACACACACACTCTCTCTCACACACACACGCACTCTGTCACACACACGCACACACACATACACACATATAAAAAACTGGTTCTCAGGTAAAAGGACATCTGAAGGTCATTTGGACTTTAACAGGAACATAAAAGTAAGCAGAAGCATCATTTTAAGCTGACAAAGCAGCCACAGTGACCCCTGCAGGCTATCATTACACCCCATCCTACATAACATTTGGACAGACTGAAACAAAGCCCCCAAAATCTTCCTCTGAAAAACATTAATATGTTCAGTAAAGGTCATGACAGCTTGGCCATTATTTGTCTTGTTTATATAATTTGTGTGAAGGAAAGGTCACGTAAACAGAAAAAGGAGAGACGTCCTCTGCAGAGCTCATGTCTCACAGCAGACCACCCTCACTGACACCACAGACGTTAATACACGTTAATAAAGGTAAAACATGGGAGGGGGCCATCTCACGTACAACGTTACTGTTAGCAGGCATTTTGACAAACTAGACACCGATTATCTACAGCGCACGTTGGTGAGTTTACTCGCTCGTTGGTTAGAAGGATGTCAGAAAGAAATGTGCAAAGTGATTCAATGGACAAAGAACCAGGACCAGACCAGACCAGGTCCTGAAGAGCTGGAGGTCTTCAGGAGGTCTGTGAAGGTAGAGAGGGACGCCCCTGATCTGGTAGGAACTGGTAGGACGTTCCACCAACGGGGAACAACAGACAGAAAAGTTTGGACTGTCCTGAGCGTACGGGTGGCAGAGCCAGGCGTCGCTCACTGGAGGAGGGAACATCTGTCTGTATGAGGACGCTCATCTGAAGAGGTTTCACTGTGCAGGCTGGGAGGCCCGTCAGGAGGACGTTATGATCGCAGGTTCACCAAAACCATTAAGGGTCATCCTCTGGGGATCATGAATGTTCACAGAAGACTCCGTGGAAAGGAAGCCAGTTTCTATTAAAGATCCAGTGTGTCAGATTTAGGGTCCTCCATGTGACAGAATAGTTTTCATTAGTGTTTAATCACCTGAAACTAAGACTTGTTTTTGTTGGCTTGGAATGAGACTTTTCATGGTGACCACAGATTCTCCATCACGCTCGTACTAACAACTCCATGGTTAGAAGTCACTAAATCCTACACATGGGACCTTTAAGATACCTTCCATTAGACAAAGTGACAACATTGTGCAACATTCAGTGGCACATTTGTTACTAATAACAATGATTGTTTGTACTAAAATTGCAAACTGCAAAGAGAAGGATCTTTCAGTAAATACTTCATGACATCTTCTTGCTGACTGTACTTCAAAATGTTCTCAGATTAACATCCTCAAATGTTCAAGTATGTTACATTTATATAAAACAGAAAATCCAACATCTAGAGAAGGTTTGTCGATATTTTTGTCGATTGTTTTCAGCTCTAATCAAGATTCCACTCAAAGACTGACAACAAAGACGGCTGACAAAATTAAAAACAAAAAGACAAAATATCAACAATAATTTGGACTTTAAGGTCTGACATGCTGCCGTGACAGACTCTCTGTGAATCTGAGAAATGTCTGACGGTCTGGAAAAAGGTGATGAAGCCCTCCATCCTAAATAACAACAGGCCATGTGACATTTCCATCCAATATCTAGCTCGACCTGCGCTGTGTTGGTGTGTTGTTGTGGCTCGTTGAGGGTTCAGACTCGTTTAAAAACCTTAACGTGACAGAAGCGTCGCCTCTTCCCGTCTCTTTGGGACTCACCTTCTTCTTGGCGTGTGATCATCGCCATACGCCGGTTCCCATGGCACCAAACACCATCACACATACACATATGGACGCCTACACGCACGGACACACACGTACCGTAAATACACACACAGTGCATGTAATCCACCACAGAGCTGGAGCTGAGCATGAGAGAGACGACCTGAGAAGACCTGAGATCCAGAACACAATGACAGTGTCAATCAATGTTTGTTTGTTTCAAGCAACTTTAAAGAAGTCTGACTGTAGAGAGAATCGAACCGACGCCTCACTTCATTTACTGGCTCAGTAAACGTTGGCTAACATCACAAACATCACATGATGATGAAGATCTGATTCCCGGACCATCGGGTAGCGTTGCAAGAAGCCTGACTCACAACGTTAGTATTTCCTGTTTTATGTTGAAAGAGTCTTTCCTGGGCGTCTGCTTCCTGTCTTTGTCTTTTCCAGCCTGTTGTATCAGGCTAACGTTAGCTAGCTAACCTTGTTGCACTATAGCATCCGACTGTTGATTAATCTGTCACCAGGCACAAGGCGTCATTTGTGTTCACAGTGATCTTCAGAAGAGTCTTGTCATATCTGAGGTTTACGTTATATTAGGATACATTATATGGATAAATGTCTTAATACAGAGCAAATAGACAGATTACTGTGCAGCAGAGACAGAGATGTAAGCAGCTCTGGAGGAAGTGAAACATGATTCATCATGTGTGAAAGTTGCCGAGAAAATCCCTCGTTTAGTTGCCAAGAAGTTGTTCTGACTAACCGGCACGGCAGCAGCCAAACAGCGACGCTGTGATGTGACTTGTGACGCCGCCAGCTGACTAAAGGTGGCAACAGAGACGCCGCCAAGGACGAAAAAAACACAACACAACACAACACAACACAACACAACACAACATAACACAACACAACACAACACAACACAGCCTGCACGTCAAAAAGATGGAGGAACGAAGCTGGCAGGCTCGGCACGGTGACAAAAAACTGCAGGAAATACGATGCCAGTGGTCGCCAAGGTTACAGTGTCGCAGTGCACACGCACACGCGGCGGGTGCATGGCATGAAATAGATGTCACTCGTGAACTTCTGACATGACACACACGTTACGCAAAGATATAAAGCCTGCGCACACGCGCACGCACACACACACACACACACACACACACACACAGTTTGCAGCAGCAGTTTTAGTGCAGAGGGATTCATTCAGCCTCTAAAAAGTGACACGCTGATAGAGAGAGGTGATAAATTACATACTGCAGAGAGAGCGAGAGAGACAGGGATGGGCCTATAGAGAGAGATACTATATATATATATATAGTGTGTGTGTGTGTGTGTGTGTGTGTGTGTGTGTGAAGATGCCTGCACAGACAGGTATAGATAAATGAGAACAGAGTGAATAAAATGACATAATTAGTCTCTTAGAGGCTGGAGCTGTTCTTGATTGGATTAAATCAGTTCAGTGGTGCAAAAATTTAAAAAAAATAAAAAGAGTAGAATTTAAAAGTTCATTTTGTCGTCACACAAACGTCCAAACGGACAAACAGACGAAACTGTTCAACCTCGTCTCTGTGAAGTCAAACTAAAAACTGCAGTTCCTCTAACGTCCACTTGAGGCTGGCTCCAGAAGTGAGTCAGTCTCCATAAGTCCCCATGTTCAAATGTCCAACTTCACAGCAGAAATAAACATGTTTACAGCCTGGTTCAAACATGGCGGTGGCCAGCAGCACAGAGTTTTGTGACGGGCACGTTAAAGCCACCAGGCCAGACTCCTCTGACAAAAACTAATTTCTCCACACCTCGCTCTGTGAATTGAGGATTTTTATCGACCAAACAGGAGTTGGAGATTTTTGGGACAGCAGCAGTTTTGGTGAAGATGAGTTAACGAGGCGGTTAAGCTGATCTTAGTTTGGTCAGTTCAGAAGGTGTCCGGTCGTGTTTAATTATGAAAACAGGTGGAAGGGAACGAGTGATGGGAACAATGGTCCATCTGCATTCCACCAGGATCCTCCTGGTGGCTCGAGACCCCGGAGCAGACCCAGAAGCTGCTGGGGGGACTACACAGCCTGGGAATGCCTCGGGGTCCTCCAGGAGGGGCTGGAGAACGTTACGGGGGAGGAGGACGTCTGGGAGCACCACGAACGGATAAGAGGACGGACACGACTGACATGAGACGATATTAAAGCTCGTCAGCAAGAAATTCAAGTTGTTACTTTATAAAAACCACACACACACACACACACACGCAGTGAGAGGAAGCTATTTCCGCACCGCCGTGGTTCCCATAGCGAACACATGCCATGACGATCACGACGAGTGTGTGATGGAGTGTATGAGAACAGGTGGCGTCTCTCTCTCTCTCTCTGCAGGAGTGTCACTCGCCCCCTCCCATCAGAGGGAGTCCCTCTCTGGCACGATGACCACTTCCTGTGGCTCACGCCTCTCCTTCCTGTTCACGACACTGCTCGCTCGCCAACACGGACAGTTACACAACGTCCGACATCCGCCTCTCTCTCTGGTATTTAAGTGAATGAAAATAACAGTGTTCATGACAAACAGTGCAGACGATGAAGCTGCAGGATGTGACACGTTTGATGTCGCAGCTCATTTCCTGTTTTAACGTGTGAGTCAGCAGAAAAACTAAAGTCAGCCATTGTTATTTACTTCACCTGTTATAAAATCATCACAGTCTGTTTTGTAGCCTCGAGTTTGGTGTCAGACATCGCATCTTCTGTTTTTAAAGACTTAATATCAATTTGAAATCAACTTCATTAAACTCTCCTCTGATAATCTGACGTCTGTCAGCTCCTGTTGATCCACACTGACCTGTGATCAGGTGAACGGTGTCTCTGTCATTCGTACGTCTGTTCTCACACTATGTAACTTTGGGCTCCGGGTCGGGAGAAGTACGTAACGCTTTACGGCACTAAGTCACACACCACCAACTATTTCACTGATTTTGGTGAAAGTAATGTAACCAGAACAAATACTCGAGTACAGCTGAACATATTTACCACAGTGGGATTACACTGAGCCAACTGAACCCTCAAACATCAGGAACTCTTGTGAGGATCAATGACGATCAAAACACACGACCCCAAATCACCAATCACAAAATTCAAAAGAAAAAATGTCCTGACTGTTAAATATTCAATAACTGCATTAATGCGTCAACACAGTTTATTGATAGTAATTGTGGTTAAACTAATTTGAACTACTTTAATTAAAGTTTCATCCATTAAAAAAATCTTTTATAAGATAATACATTTTTTAATTTGTAAATAATGGCAGTGTCAGGTCAGTAATGGAGAAATAAGTATTTATATATTTCCATGTAAAATGTTGGAAATTATCAGTATGAAGCAGCTTAAAATGTAAATATTTAAAGCAGGTACTTAAAGTTACATTCACCTTTAGAAATAAATGTTGTTATGATCAAAACAAACGAGTTCAGTCATTATTCACATAACTGGTGGTTAATACTGATGGAAATATAAATAAAATATTGAATAAAACATTGCAGCAGCATTAAAAGAGAAACTGAAGCAGAAGCCACAACATCTCCCACGAGCCGCTGTGTGGGAGGGAGGGAAATAAAACCTCGTTTTACTGCATCGCTCTCATTCAGCTTCTCCTGTTCAGGCCTGGAGGCTTCACAACATGACTCCAGTCTGCTGCTGCTCACATCCACACGCTTCCCATGGCAGCTAATGCTCTGAAAGAGACAAATATATGCTGCAGTGAACATTGTTAGCATCAAAATGTAACTACGGTAGGCTGGAGCGACGCGTCGACGCCTGAACGTTCCAGATTGAGAAGATCTGACAGCAGACCAGTTCATATTTCATTCTTATTTCCTGTAGCAGTCTTGTGTAAGATCACGGTCACGTCTGTCCTGTAAATCTTCTTCGCCTCTGGGATGAAGACGTGAACCGGTGACCTCCTGTCAGGTCTCTGTTCTCACATTTAGTCCCCCGAGGACCCAAACAAGAGAAGAAGAAGGTGGTGTAGGAGCTGTGGGTGTTTGTCGGAGGGTGGTGGAGGTTATAGATGGCTCGGCGTGGTTCGTATCAGTCAGATAAGTCAGCGTGTGAATCTGACCTTTCCCTGACCTTTCGGCGGTGGATTGGTATTGCTCTGCCTCCGTCAGGTTAATGACCTGTCAGACTGACTGATCCTCGAGAGCGCCGGACTGTGACAGGCACGATACACCCGAGAGACCGGGTCAGGTCAGAACCACACTTAACACGGCAAATGTCTTCATGAGATCAGAGACAAGGTGTGAACAGCTACAAAGTCACCATTTATTGACTCTTTTGCCCAAATTTGGAGGTTTATATTTTTGTCTTGGAGATCAGACTCGATCTTTAAAGTCAACAGCAAACAACAGCCAACACGGAAATTGAAGAACATCGTCCTGAGGTTCTGCTTGGATTGACTGTCCCCTGACCGGGTAGGCGTGGTCTTGGTTCAACGAGAGGGTGAAGGTCTTACGGAGACGACCTCCGAGTTAGGACACAGCTCGAGTCGTCCTCACCCAAACACCGAGGCACGAAATGTCATCAAACAAAAGAATCACAGCAGCTCGTCGGCTGAGTCAGCAGCCTCCTCTCCCAGAAGAAGAGGTGGAGGAGGGAGGCGACGGATACATAGAAAGAGGCAGAGCAGAGGAAACTGCTGTGTCTTGGTTTTGATAACCAGCCAACAAAATTGCTGAACCTTTCATCTGGGGACCTTGGCAGGGTGGAGTAATGTGTTTGCTCTGCGAGTGTCGGTGCTTCTCCGTCCTGTTTCTGCTTCCCTAAGACAGTCAGACGGAGACGCTAATCCATCTTCATCTGTTACGGCTGCAGCGCTGTGTGCAAACCACGGCCTCTGTAGGGAAATCCATGGACTACACACACACACACACACACACACACACACACAGTTGTTCCTGTGGGTTTGCTGAGCCTGTGCAATTCTGTTAAAAATGTCCCGTTGCATTATGGGATGCAGATTGACCCCCTGCCACTAATCCTGAGTTTTATGATATGATAACGCCATCATCAAATTTCAGGCGTTTGCTGATGAAGCTATAAAACTGAAAAATAAAGGAAATGAGTCACGATTAAAAAGATTTTGTTGCCTCCAGTGTCAGAGTGTAATCCCACTGTGTAACTATGTTCAGCTGTACTCGAGTATTTACTCTGATTACATTACTTCTGATCAGAAACTAGCGAGTCGACAACTTTGCTAACAGCCAAACATCAACCAGGTCACCAGCAGCAGACACAGCAGCAGCTAATATTACTGACTAGTCCAACAGCAGTCAGCCCAGCTCGGCGTCTGTCTTTCAGCCTTTTATTTCACCAAGCTCTCACCAACCACTAAAAGTCAGTCCCAGATTTACTCTTGTCCGGCGGCTTCTTGCTCGCTCACTCTCTCCTTTTCTCTTCTTAGCTTCCTCCGTCAGCGTCCTCTTCACTCTCTGCTCCTCTGACATTATGTCCATAGAAGCTGCTGACTGCTGGGCTGTGAACTTCCGATTTCTTAGAGTTTACGTGCACTTTGGGCTGCCCGGCTAACAGGATTTAACAGACGTGAGTTGATCTGTTATTTATATATGTAGAGTACTGGTAATCTCTCCATGAATGCATCATTGCATCATTATTTCTCAGACATGGATGAAGTCAGTGGCGGTCATAAGTATAGGAGCAGAGTGTGTGTCCCTGCAGAGCCAGCTGACTGATGGACGGCTCTGCAGGAGCTCCAGATCAATAAAGGAGGATTTCCTTCAGTCCCGGCTGACTGGACAGACTCTCTCTGACTAATCAGAGCTTTCAGTCTGGATCCTGCAGATCAACAGACGCTGCTGTCAGTGTCGCCGCTCACAACCGGGCGGACTCAGTCATATGACGTCACATCAGAGTCAAACACAGCCGTGTGTTTTCTAGGTTAGCTAGCGAGCTTGCATTGTGTCGATGAATCGTTTGCTTCTGGTTCGTCTGGTTTGATCCTGAGCCAACCAATCCTGCTTCAGACTGATTTAGGACCGCCTCCTTGGACGCTGTGTAAAACAACTCGACGTCCACAATGTGGACAGTCCACTGTCCGTCAGTCTGTCTCAGAGGAGCTCGGTCCTGAACTTCATGTGTAGATGCTGCAGTTCGATGGGTTGGAGTTTCGTGGACATTCAGTCTTGGTTTTGGGCCTTGCTCCTTACATGCAGAGATGTCTCTGACTCTCTGAATCTTTGAATGATATTCTAGATGGTGAAATTCAAACTGTGTCCACAAACATTCTTAAAACTGTTGAAAACATGTCCGGAAAACTGGATCGAGTGAGCCACTTCACATTGTGTCGTCCTGAGTTTGTGTTTCTCTCTTTGAATCACCGCTGTGGACTTCAGATTGAGTTTTTTCTGTCTTCTTTCTGCCTGGTGGATCAAGGCCTCTGACGTCCTCCACCACCATCGATCGCTCCCTCCCGTGTTCAGACCTGCGGAAGAATCCGTCTGGGACACATCAGCCCGTGACCCGAACCTGATCGCTTCCAACCCATCCATTCACCCGACCCTC
>CM053995.1:780188-812688 GCA_028641955.1 Protonibea diacanthus | reverse complement strand
GTGTGTGTCTTGGCCTTCTTCCTGGTCTTGTTGTTGAAGTTTGCTGTCCGAGCTGATCAGTTGGCTGTTTCACCTCTCTGAGTTCACGAGGCAATTTTCCAGCAGCGATATCAGAGAGAGAAATGTCCGGAGTGTTTGTCGAGAGCCGAGAGAAACTCAATGTGGAGATGTAAGAGCTAAAACTAGTCTCTGCAGACTGTTTAAAACCTGGACGTAGTCTCTGTGACGTCCCCGCAGACTGTCTAAAACCTGGACGTAGTCTCTGTGACGTCCCCGCAGACTGTCTAAAACCTGGACGTAGTCTGCATGACGTCCCCGCAGACTGTCTAAAACCTGGACGTAGTCTGCGTGACGTCCCCGCAGACTGTCTAAAACCTGGACGTAGTCTCTGTGATGTCCCCACAGACTGTCTAAAACCTGGACATAGTCTCTGTGACGGAGAAATTAGCTATAGAGACCAAAACTGTTTTTTGTACCAGGCTGTAAACATGTTTATTTCTGCTGTGAAGTTGGACATTTGAACATGGGGACTTATGGAGACTGACTCACTTCTGGAACCAGCCTCAAGTGGACGTTTGATGAACTGCAGTTTTTGGTACTTCCTGTGTCGGCTTCAGAGTTTGTTTCTTGGCAGATTGGTGTCCTGATAGGACTTGTTTCAGCTAGCTGATGCTAACTGTAGCTGCAGCATGATTATAGTAAGTTACTGTTGTCCTAATGAGGATTGATCCCAGCCGTCCAGCGTACCATGTGCCTCATCAGACTTCATCACTGTCCTTTAATGTAGCGTTGAGTCTGAACAGAGGAGGAGGACCTCTCCCCTGTTCCTTCATTACTCTGTTTCTTACCGTCTCCCAGCTCCACACTTCAGGTCTCTGACTCTGAACTGCATTTCCCAGGAGGCAGATTATCTTCTGTGCAACCTTCATCAGCCTTCCCTGGTGTTCTTGGTGGGGTTGTAAATGAGATCGAAGCCCTGGCGTACAGAACTAACAACATTAGGTGAGAGAAAGCCGCCTGCCTGAACCTGGTTAATGATGACATGAGGTGAGGATGGTCAGTCCACAGCAGAAATATTCCATCAGAACCAGTCTGAGGATTGAGTCCAGTGAATGTACACGTGACCTATTTCCTGTCCCGTCCTGGGAGTGGGTCGCTCTGTCTGAGGTTCCTCCATTTTGTTCCCTGTTGAAGGTTTTCCTGATCTGGATCGAGGGTCTGGGGACAGATGGCGTCTGTCTGCTGCACAGATTGTGAAGCTCCCCGAGGCAAACTGTGACGGTGATGGCCGTATAAATAAAATGACTGCCGCATGACTGACTGAATGTGTGACACTGTCTAAAACCTGGACGTAGTCTCTGTGACGTCCCCACAGACTGTCTAAAACCTGGACGTAGTCTCTGTGACGTCCCCGCAGACTGTCTAAAACCTGGACGTAGTCTCTGAGATGTCCCCGCAGACTGTCTAAAACCTGGATGTAGTCTCTGTGACGTCCCCACAGACTGTCTAAAACCTGGATGTAGTCTCTGTGACGTCCCTGCAGACTGTCTAAAACCTGGACATAGTCTCTGTGACATCCCTGCAGACTGTCTAAAACCTGGATGTAGTCTCTGTGACGTCCCCACAGACTGTCTAAAACCTGTACGTAGTCTCTGTGACGTCCCCGCAGACTGTCTAAAACCTGGACATAGTCTCTGTGACGTCCCTGCAGACTGTCTAAAACCTGGACGCGGTGATGTGAAGGTTGCCTTGTGTTCGTAGTCTTTGCAGATGTCAGGGCTTCATCTCTGTACCTGCTTGTACAGTGCTGCTCTCTCCTCCTGCCTCTTGGGTCTGTCGGTGTTTTGGTTTAATGAGTGACCCTGTTAACCGGCGACTTTTTCAGCCTGATAACATCGTGTGGCAACAGCGGGACACGTTCAGTCGAAGGTCGCGAGTTAACAGGGTCACTCGTTAAACTGAAACACCGGCGAGCCGTGAGATGCAAATGCCACAGCTGTGAGGGCTCTGAGCTCTGAGCGGACCAGTCGCTGTTTCGTACAAAGGTGGAGGCTACGTCACTGGGTCTTCCTGTCACTTCTAACCTCTTCTGTCTCCCTGCTCTCCGGTCTGTCTTCAGCTGTCTGTCTCTGTGATGCTACACCCCCTCCGTTAGCCTCGTTAGCACCATTAGCTCCTCCATCTTATTGCGGAGAGATCTTCCGTTCTCTATGATGTACCGTCGTTAGAGCGAGGCCGAGTCCTTCTCCTTCTCCTCACTTCAGTAGAGATCTCTAGATTTAATGGCAACTTGCTACAGGTTGAAGCCACCTGAATACCCCTCGCCTCACCCTCCCCTTTCCAAACTACGGTGGCCACGATGTTCTGAGTTTAGAGTCTGTGGACCTGCTCTGTCTGTAGATATAAAAGTCTCATTCTGAGGTAAAGAAACAATACTTATAATTTATGTCAGTAAATCTGCTGGAATCTTGCACGCTGGACCTTTAATGTTAATTCTCGTATTTCTTTGACATGAAGATAAAAATGAGCTAAAGAAACAGAATAAAATAAAACTTGGAGTGATAAACAAAATATATCAATAAAATCAACATGAAGTGTGCATCAGTGTAATGTATACGTATAAATGAGCATTGTTCCTCAGCTGTAGCCTGAGAGCTAGCAGGTAGCCTGAGCTGAAGTAATGACCTGGCCTAGCATGCTAACTGTATTAGCGACGGGGAGCGCTAGCATTTGTTCTGCTGTCAGCGAAGACAAATTAGCTGCTGCGCTAATTGTCGGGAACTGCAGGGAGATGCAGCAGTTTACAGGCCATCAGTGTGTGTGTGTGTGTGTGTGATAACAGGCTTTTGCTGTTCAAATATCACCCAGTATGTCAAATTGATTTCTCTGGTGTGACTTGGTGTGCACAGCCCTTTCCTGTGTGTGTGTGTGTGTGTGTGTGTGTGTGTGTGTGTGTGTGTGTGTGTGTGTGAGTTGAGGAAGGTTTGGTCGGCTCAGCAGGTTCAGGAAGGGCTTTCTAGAACAGATGGAGGACACACACACACACACACACACACACACACACACACACACAGGGTCCATGGTGAGCTGCTTTATTATATAACATCTGAAAACACTTCCTGGACTCCGCCTCGGTTTAAATGTGTGAATCAGTTGAGCGGTGACATCCTGACGTTTCATCGGAGCCTCCCAACAAATGTGTCGGTGAATGAAGCTGAAGGAGACGTTAAACTGAAACCAGCTCAGAGATTTTCACTCGACTGTCACAGGAGACTGAAAAAACAGAAAAGGCTGCTGCAGCGCAAACGCAGGTTTTCGTTCATTGAGTCGGTTCCTGTGTTTCGTTGTCAAGCTGCTCTGATCTGTGTTTCATTTGGTTTGTTTCTATCAGTTTAACAAAGTGAACTGAGACATTTTGGCAGCTAAGCTGTTTGAGGTGACTTAGCTGTGGTTAGCGATAACCGCATTACTGAAATATTAACACTGTTGACATGCCGAACATGTGACCTCACATCTTGTTCATTCTTATGACAGATTATAATCTGATTACTCAAAGGAAGAAAACCTGAAAACTGTTTCAGGGTAATCCATCCATCAGACGTCACAGACGTGTAGCATCGCCGCACTTTGATACAGTTTGTTGGCATCAAACACGCCATGCTCGACCTATATCGACTATACTGGGTTTGGGCTGATATCAAGTTACCCTAAAAAAAGTTCATAACTGAAGTCTAAAGTGAAACTTTACTCGAACGTTACTCGCAGGATCAGCTGGAGGAACATTTTAAAACCAAACTGGACAACAAAAGAAGAAGACATCAAAGATGTACTTCCTGTCTGCAGGTCTCAGCTCCAAGCCCGTTGGTTCCTGCTGATGACTTTAAACTGTTTTCCAGTCTTTAACTACATCAGCCCAGTTGTCTCTGGGAACTACAGCTCAGATCTGGAACATTAAAGTACTTGTTTTTCTTTCCTCAGTGTGTCTTCACACTGCAGCATCTTAAATCCACGTTTTATGACCTGCGAGGTCTCGGCGGGTCTCTGAAAGTTAGCACCCCTGCACGGCCTCCTGTCTTTATCTGAGCCGGTAAGAAATGGTGAAAATAAAACATTCAGTTTCTAATAAGGAGGCGGCGGAGTGTGTCGGGTTCTCTGTGGACCTGACAGAAGATTACAGGAAAATATAACAGCCGGAGATGTTCTCTGTGGCGTCACTCTGCTGCTTCACAGTTCTCATGGCTGCCATCAGATCGAGTTTATGTTTTACAGCGGGCTCCTAATGTGTCCTGTATGTAAATATTAGCAGTGCATGTCTGTGTGAGGACGTACGAAAGCATAATTCAGGTTTTTACAACTCAGGTTGTGGTTTGGGTTGGAGGGTTGGAGCAGAATATATTTCCGTGGATGGAGATCGTACACACATGCGGACTGTATGTGAGACCTGCAGGTCGGCCGCTCTCATCCTCTCTCTGCCGCCAATTACTTTTCAACACGACTCTCCGGCCGACACACCGGCTTTCCTCTCTTTCATCTGCTCTGTTTTTCTACAGTGGCAGCAGTTTTCCAGTGAATCTTCAAACTTCATGAAAAGTCTTCTCTCTTTATTAAGAGCTCGGCTCCAAAGTCTACAGGATAACTCTGCAAACCCACAAAAACGGGCCGTTCCTTGTGAAACTTCTGGGCTCCTTTTGTGTTAACCTGGAGAGCTGGAATATTTTATCTGCTCTATGTTTTCCTAATTCTGAAGCAGGTGGATGTGAAGCGAGCTTTTGATTTTTATTGCACAAACTCGACCTCATCCTGTTTTATCTCGACTGTTTTCAGGCAGGAACAGCTGAAAATGAGTCATGGTGTGTGGTTTCAGCACAGCGTTGGTGTATTTGAGTATTTATGGTTATTTTCATTATTTTCCTGTTTTTCCGGTGAAACATCATGAAATAATAAATAACTTCTGCAATGTCTTGTTTTTTATGAGAAATCGTAACTATTCACATTTAAGAAGCTGGAGCACGTTTTGGATTCTCTGTTGGAAATATAGATTTTTGTAGAAGAATTCATGACCAATGTTTTTGCAAAATGATACAATGTCAGTCAACATCTTGTTTTAGTTGAAGATAAGTTCATATCCGGGTCGGTACGATAAGGTTGTCTGAAAGTTAGTTATTGGTTGATTAATCATCATGAAAGTCGTTGACCTGCTGAGTCCTGGTTATAAAAGAATCTGTATCACGTCTTCGTCACGAGGTAAATAGTTGGTGTACTCGGTAATTAAATGTGTTATCAGTCCCTCATTTGTTACATACATAATCTCACAAGTTATTGTGCATTCTAATACAAACACACATTTTCAGCCACAGCAGATGTTGTAAAAAGAGCTGAAGTCTGTCATTATTGTTATTTTTCCAATATTGTATAATTATGAACAGCGGAGTCCCCGAGGACGACGGCGTGTGTGGGTGACGGCTAAACGGGAAAGAAATGAGATGTCTGCTTCTTTCAAATCCCCAAACACTCAAAATATGAATTGCAAATCTGCAAAATTAGCCAAAAACAACCCGACTGTGTGTGTGTGTGTGTGTGTGTGTGTGTGTTTGCGGCATAATTTCAATTTCCAATTTGCACTCTTTCCAACGTCTCTTGAGCATATGTTTACTGTGCTGCAGCCAGGATTCACACTCCTACACACTTCCTCTCTCTCTTACACACACACACACACACACACACACACACACACACACACACACACACACACACAGCAGTGGTAGTTGACAGGTGTACAGGTAGTCTCTCTGCAGGTAAAGGTCTTCAGCAGCGCTTCCAACAGGTGAAGCTGAAGTCAGATTCATGAAACTGAGCACGTGCAGAGAATGAACCTTCATGAAGACACACACAGGTCAGCAGAGTGCGGAACGACGCACAAACACTGAAAAATAATCTGCTAAAAGCATCACGATGCAGTGACATAAATTAAATTCACACTGTAATTAATTAAATTATATTTTAAATCAGGACTGCTGAGTTTATCTGCAAGTCGCTCAAAGAGACGTCAGAGTAAAAGATGCCAGTTATTTAAATGTAAGGTCTTTTTAATTTCACGTCTGCGCTCAGATTCTGACTTGCTGTTGGATGTTGTTTACCAACTATTCAGTCGTAGTTTTTCCTCCAATTATTTCGTCTACAGTCTGTATTTTGTTCAGAACTGCAGCAGGAAACATGAAAACACTCCTGATCTCAGGCCTGATGTTGAAAAATGCTTCATGACAATACAGCAACAACAACAACATCCAGAGTAAACTTTAGATTTTGCACAGTATACATATTTTCCTCCCCTCTGAAGCTGCTGTGTGCTGAATCTGACAGTTTGGAGGAGAAAAAACGATGTTTGAGATGCAGCCGTGTGGTCACTGCAGAGGATGATTGATTCAGATCAGCCCTCGCCGTCCCTCAGGACGACGGCTCCAAGCGATCGATACGCCGGCCGGCTGGCCTCCTCATATTCATAAAGAGTCTCCGTGCTGCTGCGAGGCACGGCTTCACAGGCTGACTCGATTTCCATGATGACAAAGAGCTTCCTGACGGCCCTGAGCAGACTGCCACTGTGAAATAATAATGAACGATGACAAATAAACAGGCATTACAAAGCGAATCAGACGGCATGAATAATGCAGTTTTACCGAAGCTGCAGCTAAAAAACTGTCGCATGCTGAAGTCGAGGACGGCGTTCCTGTCTGACTTATGTTACATGACAGTTTGTCTGATGTCCAACAAACTTACAAATAATAATAAAAAATATTTAAAATAAAACAAAATTAAATCATATTTTATGGAGAAAATGTTTTCTGGTTTTCCCTCTGATGTCCTCCGGCTGCTCCGCCTCAACTCTCTGTGATTTACAGAGTTTATGATGGACAGTGAAGTAAACTGCTGACAGCTGTAGCTGCTGTTAGCTCATGTTAGCTCAGTCTGTTAGCTGCTGTTAGCTCATGTTAGCTCAGTTTGTTAGCTGCTGTTAGCTCATGTTAGCTCAGTTTGATAGCTGCTGTTAGCTCAAGAAGAAGAAGAAGAAGAGAGCTGGTATCGCGCTAGAACAGGAGGTACAGATAACGATAACGAGTTCACGACATAGAGACGGCAATTCACTGGATGAGCCGAATGAATAAGACGTCTGATCAAACAGAAGAGTGTGTGTGTGTGAGTGTGTGTGAGAGTGAAAGGAAACAAATTGTGTGGCTGAGAGCTGCAACCTCGGCACTTTTCTCCTCCAACCATAAAATCTCCCTTTTTCAACATGTCAGACTCTTCTCCTCTCCTCTCCTTGTTTCCTCTCCTCCTGGACAACATGAAAGAAGTATTAACATCTTAAAAGTACCAAAAAATAATAAGTCTACGTCCAGGTTTTAGACAGTCTGCGGGGACGTCACAGAGACTACGTCCAGGTTTTAGACAGTCTGCGGGGACGTCACAGAGACTACGTCCAGGTTTTAGACAGTCTGCGTGGACGTCGTCTCTCGTTCAGCTCTCGTACTTGAGCTCTGCTGAACGCTGTAAATATTTCAGGCTGAGCGTTGATCTCTGCAGAGTTGATAAAATCATTTTCAGCTGTGAAGAAGAAAAAGCAGAACGAGGTCTCTGATGAGACTTTCTTCATTACAGCGTTACAATTTATAGTTTCATCTTCTGTGAGGAAACTCTCGAGTGGACGAACAAATTTATTCCAACTATTAAAGAGTAACAGAAATTGTTCCTTGAGGATAAAACATTCAGAACATTGTGTCCTGACGTGATGATGAATAAGACCTCATAAAAACAAGACGAGGACGTCTCCCTTCATTCAGACTCTCCCTTCACCGTCCTGTCATCTGAATCATGAAAATGAATCCTCACGGTGGTGAGAGGGAGTTTTCTCTCCTCCTCCTCCGCAGCGCCGCACCTTTACAGTCGTAAAACTGTCCGTGAAGCTTTTCCAGGGTGGGAAAAGCTCCGATAATCGCTTTACCTCCCTGCACATCACCCTCCACACGCTCACTAAAGTAACCTGCATGTACGAGTGTGAGGAAGTGTGTTTGTGTCGGAAACACACACCAAGTTTGGAGACTGCAACCCCCTCGCTACACTACGACTGATAAAAAGCATTCAGTGTGTGCAAAGCGTGCGGCTGTACAGCCTGTTTAATATACACACGCATACATAAATGGTCAGGCGGAGGACACTCACTGTGGCTCCGACTGAGGCTGCTGGAGGCCGTCAGGGAGACGCAAAATGTCTTTAGATCTGTGTGCAAGTTATCTTTGGTTTGACAGACAAAGACACGTTCCTGATAGTTTCACAGGGCTGTGCAGCGACTGTGTGAGCGCGGCCTAACACAAACCACGAGCTGTCTGCTAACAGCTAATCAAACAGCTCACGTCAATCAAAAGAACTCAGCAGAACTCTCAGGTCCAGTTTTATGTTGAATTATCGATATTTAAACTTTGTTCAAAGCGCTCCTGCAAAAACGCTTCACCCTTTAAAACAATTAAAAAAGATGAAGAGCTCCTCGTCTGATCTTAACGCTCCACCTTTAAGACTTAAGACTGGACTTAAGACCCTTAGGACTTTAAGCTTAAGGTCAGACGTCCTGTAGGTGCACCGCAGTGTGTGTGTGTGTGTGTGTACCTGTCCTGTTGCAGCAGTCAGACTGACTGTGTGGTGACAGGGTTTGCTGGTCAGACGTGCAGGGAAGCCACACACACTCTGCAGCCTGCCCCTGATGTCAGACAGGAAGGAGCCCAGCGCCCCCTGCAGGTCGGCCGGAGGGCAGCGCTGCACCGGCTGCAGGCGGATGCAGCTCAGAGGGTAGCTGCTCAGGATGGAGGTTAAAGGAAGCCACCACAGACACACAATCACCTGAGCCAGCACTGACACGGACAGGTACGCTAATCTAACGTAGCTGCACAGCTAACCGATGGTGTAGGTACCAGATGAGTTCTGGAGCGGCAGCTGGCTGAGCTCGGTTCTGGATCTACATTCACTGTGACAGTGTCAGGATACGTGAAGAGTCTCTCCCCCACAAGTCTGAAGTAGACGCTGCAGTACACCGCCTCCTCCTCTGCCAGCTCAGGCAGTCTGTAACCATACTGACACACACACACACACACACACACACACACACACAGTGATCCATGAGCCATGAAACACTGTTTCTCAACGAATGCAATGATAATTAATCACAGAATAAATTAACTTTATTCAGTGTTACATGACTGAGCTCACTGAGTGTGTGTGTGTGTGTGTGTGTGTGTGTGCGTGTGTACCAGACAGTTCCAGTGGTTCTGCAGGTCTCTGTAGGTCCTGAACGGTCCATCTCTGGGTAACTGACGGCTGATGGTAATAATCTGACCTTTCTTCATGCTAAACACACACACACACACACACACACACACACACATAAATAGAGCTGCAGCTCCACCTGCTGCTCAGTCGGAGTAAGAGCAGCTGCCTTCAGATGTGTGTACGTCTCTGTGACGGGCCGCTGTGTTTGGTTCACTGTTTGTCAAACCGTGGTAGTCACAGTCACACAGGTGGAGCAGGTGGAGCAGGTGGAGCTCACAGACATCCATCATCAGTTCTGAGCTACAATGTGACGTTAACTCAGTGAGTGCAGGTCAGATCAGGAGGAACTCTTTAATCAGCTCAACAACTAAACCGTCAGCTGTCCGTGATAAAGACGCTCGAGTTTCGGGAAAAAAACCTCAACTGCCAGACTGTCATGATGACCTCACACACACTGTCATGATGACCTCACACACACTGACAGGGTGACCTCACACACACTGACAGGGTGACCTCACACACACTGACAGGATGACCTCACACACACTGACAGGATGACCTCACACACACTGACAGGGTGACCTCACACACACTGACAGGGTGATGGGCTAATGAGCATCTTGTAGATTGAGGTTATGTTGTGAAGGACTGGCCGCTCGTCTTCCACCTGTGAAGCCTGCTGTTAGTGTTGTGTGTGTGTTGTGTCCAGCAGGTGGAGCTGTCTCACCTGGGCAGGATGTGACACCAGATGGCTCCTCCAGTGGAGCTCGGGTCCAGGACGGCTTCAGGATCACTGCAGAACCTCCTCAGCACCAACGGAGAGAGGTCAAAGTCCTCCAGCTGAAACACACACACACACACACACACACACACACACACACACACACACACACGGCATACAGAAACAAACACACACACACACACACACGGCATACAGAAACAAACACACACACACACAGCAAACAGAAACACACACACACACACACACAGACAGCAAACAGAAACAAACACACACACACACACACACACACACAGCAAACAGAAACAAACACACACACACAGAAATGCACACAAAAAGTGTGTGTGTGATGTGTTGAAGTGTGTGTGACGTGTTGAAGTGTGTGTGATGTGTTGAAGTGTGTGTGATGTGTTGAAGTGTGTGTTGAAGTGTGTGTGATGTGTTGAAGTGTGTGTGTTGTCTCACTGTGGTTGGGGGCAGGCTGACTGTGTTGGCTTCGATGCTGATGCTCAGGTGACCCTCACAGGTGTTCAGCTCCGTACCTCAAACACAAACACAGAGTCTGCACAGCGTGTTTTATTTTGAAAATCAACCGGCTTCTTCCTGCTGTTTCTGTGTCTGACTTCCTGTCATGCTCAGATGTGACTCACTGACAGCGCTGAGCCTCCCTCGCTCAGTCAGGAAGTCTTTACCTGAGAACACACACACACACACACACACACACACACACACATTCATTACATGTCAGGCTGGGTCAAAGGTGAAGGCTTGACTCAGTGTTGCCACACACACACACACACACACACACACACACACACAGATTACAGCAGTCTATTAATAATCAGTGTTTAGCTTCTCCTCTCGTGTGCTCCAGAGGTTAGACCCTCACAGACCGCTCACAGTCACTGAGATGAAACAAAAACCACAGAAGAAGAAGGAGAGCTGCAAACTAAGCACGCATACACACACACACACACACACACACACACACAAACACACACACAGCTGAGACAGACGTCTGACACACACGTGACACATGAACATGTTTGTTAGCGTGTTTGTGAAGTACCAGGTATGAGGTAGAGTCCTGCTTTGTTCCAGCTGGGAGACAGTCTGCAGATCAGAGAGTAGGACAGACAACACTGGAGGACACCTGGAAACACACACTGAGGAGGGCCCAGCTACACACACACACACACACACACACACACACACACACACACACACACACACACACAGTCAATCAGCAAAAGTCAGTTACCAAAGATGAACATTAACAGTGAACACTAGAACATCTTCCAACATGTTCACAAGGAAACATTCAGCAGCACACAGTCCGTCTGTCCATGTGTCCGTCTGTCCATGTGTCCATCTGTCCATGTGTCCGTCTGTCCATGTGTCCGTCTGTCCATGTGTCCGTCTGTCCATGTGCCCGTCTGTCCATGTGTCCGTCTGTCCATGTGTCCGTCTGTCCATGTGTCCGTCTGTCCATGTGTCCGTCTGTCCATGTGTCTGTCTGTCCATGTGTCCATCACCTGCAGACTGTGTCTCTGTCCAAACAGCTGGAGGACACCTTTCTGGAAAAACGACTTCTGTTAGAAGAGAAGAAGAGATGGTGATCAGACGAGACAAGACAAGACAAGACAAGACAAGTCGAGACAAGACAAGACAAGACAAGACAAGTCAAGACAAGACAAGTCAAGTCAAGACAAGTCAAGTCAAGTCAAGTCGAGACAAGACAAGACAAGACAAGTCAAGTCAAGTCAAGTCAAGTCCGGCTCCTCCAGGCTGCATGTTGAAGTGTCCTTGGGCAGATGAAGGCTGAACCATCAGTGTGTGACTTATATAAGTACAGTACAGTCCAACAACAAGACAAGACACACACATACCATTCTCTGCTGAGTGTGTATAATGTTTGGAATTCACACCAACTATTCTGGCTGCATGTCTCTGCATGGGAGGTGTGTGTGTGTCATGGTATGTAGTGTGTGTGTGCAGACTCATGCTGTGAAGTTTTACAATGTCACAACAGAAATCTGTCAGAGACAAGACAAGTGTTACACACACACACACACACCTCATTGTTTGGGGTTACTACCTGAAGCTGATGACCAGGTGAGGGGTGGAGGGAGGAGTGTAATCTATTACTACTCAACCCTGGCAGTGAACACCTTTAACACAGTTATCTTATCAGAGGAATGGATGTGTGTGTGTCTGTGTGTGTGTGTGTGTGTGTGTGTGTGTGTTAGACCTTGAAAGTGAGGACGCCACACACTGCTAATGTGTGTGTCTGTGTGTGTTTCTTACAGCCATGACCACTGTGATCTGGGTGAAGGAGTCCAGGGACGGAGAGGCCAGAACATCCGAGTACAGCAGCACCAGCTCTCTGTGGACACACACACACACACACACACACACACACACACACACACACACACACACACACACACACACTTAAACCAAGGGCATGTCCAACAGGAATGCTGCATTCAAGTGACACAGTAAAAACAAGCTTTTGTCTTTCACAGTCAGAACTTTGACTTTTTACTCAGCTACATTAGTCTGAATGCCTGAAAGTGTGTGAACGGACACTGAATAACATGACACGTCAAACATGTCACATGGCACACGTCAAACATGTCACATGTTCCATATGATCGTTGTGTTACCTGCAGGTCTTCATCTGTTTGCTCCTCAGGTCGTCGTTCTCCTGCAGAGTCACAGTGATGCACAGCAGACTGTTCAGGTCAGGAAGCCCGAGAAAAAACACCGACCGCTGGACTGCACCGCTCATCCTGCCTCCTTAACACAGGTGTGTGCCTCATTAATACAGGTGTGTGCCTCATTAATACAGGTTTGTGCCTCATTAATACAGGTGTGCACCTCGTTAATACACGCGTGTGCCTCATTAATACAGGTGTGTGCCTCATTAATACAGGTGTGTACCTCATTAATACACGCGTGTGCCTCATTAATACAGGCTTGTACCTTGTTAATACAGACGTGTACCTCGTTAATATAGGTGTGTACCTCGTTAATACAGACGTGTACCTTGTTAATACAGGTGTGTACCTTGTTAATACACGTGTGTGCCTCATTAATACAGGCTTGTACCCTGTTAATACAGACGTGTACCTCGTTAATACAGGTGTGTACCTCGTTAATACAGACGTGTACCTCATTAATACAGGTGTGTGCCTCGTTAATACAGGTGTGCGCCTCGTTAATACAGATGTGTACCTCGTTAATACAGACGTGTACCTCGTTAATACAGGTGTGTGCCTCGTTAATACAGGTGTGTGCCTCATTAATACAGGTGTGTGCCTCGTTAATACAGGTGTGTGCCTCGTTAACACAGGTGTGTGCCTCATTAATACAGGTGTGTGCCTCGTTAATACAGGTGTGTGCCTTGTTAATTCAGGTGTGTGCCTCGTTTGTGTGTATGTCAGAGATCAAACAGCTCAGTGAGCTCAGAGAAAATGTTTTTGCAGACTAAAGGTGGACTGGAGAGGAATATTCCGTTTATTCCGTCCCGTCCATTTAGGCCCCGTGTATCTCCATAGAAACGGATTACTATGATTGAAGGCTGTTTTTCATCAGACCAAAGCCGAGCGGCAAACATTTTTCTTGTTCTTCCTTCCTTGGTGAGGGCGGAGACAATCGCATAAATGATGACAATTGGCTGAGGTTGAGTAAAATGCCATGGTAAGCCAATCAGAGGTGGAGTTGGGCAGGTGTTGCTTACACAAACTGTCAGACACACAGAGACGACACAGGACATTCACGTGCGTCAACGAGAAACACGAATGACGAGTCCGAATAGTCCAACAGTAGCCTTCTTTAAATGGAAGTATAGCCATTACTTTTCCTTCCAACAAATGAAGGGAATGAGTGTAACCGTGAAATGCACACGATGCCCTGGAGACAAGCATAAACACTAAAATCATAGTAATTATAATATCTACAATAATCCATGACATTTTATTGGATGCTAGTCTCACTTTCCCACAGCAACGTTAAAATAGTTTAGGTTTGTGTTCTGTGGATTTCTGTAATGTATTATATTAAGTGTCCATTTCATCATAATATTCAGATTTATCATAAATAACTGAACACATGTATTTTACATTCAGTCACAGAGGGACGGAGGTGGCTCCCAATTCTTTGACACGTTTGAGCATTTAAAAAATGACTTGAAAGAAATGCAATAGTTACTTTCCAAAGTAACTAGTTACTTTTATAATTTGTAACTCAGTAGCTACTTTAGTTACTTTCTGGGAGAAGTTACTGTAACTAGTTACTTTATTAGAGTAACTTGCCCAACACTGTTAATTAGATAAAAACACATTTCGAAGCGATGACGTGTCACTGTCATGTAGTGCTGGATGAAAGTGTGTGGAAACACTTAAAGATCATTTTTCATAATATTTATAGAATATTTAGAGCTTACAAATGTCTCTAATGTAAAGAAACAATGAGTTTTGGAGATTTATATAATAATTAAAGATGAAATGTAAAATTACATTAGCTGTAGCCATAGTTAACTTTGCTGTTTTTGGTATCACCGTTAATTAATAATGCTGTTATAATGTTGATACAACTCTCTCAGTTTTAAGACGTGACTTTATTTAAATAAACAGATGAATAATAATAATAATAATAATAATATTAGATAATAATAGATAATAATAATGAAATGTTCAGTGTCTCACTCACCTGCTGACTCACCACTTAGCTCAAACAAGCTAATAGCAGCAAAGTTAAATCGTTGTTTTTCGGTTTTTATATCGATTTCGACGGCACCAAACTTTATTTACATTTACACTAGAACATGATGGCATTTATTCCTGTGAGAAATCTGAGTTTTATGACAGTTATGTTCATAAAACGACATAAATTAAATTAAACTAAAAATTAGGCCTCGAAGCTAAAGATGGGAGAAGGTGATGAGCTCTCACTCTGCTTCGATTTACACAAACTAAAACCTCTCTGTCATAACCATTAGCCAGCTAGCTAGTAATGTATTGACCTGAGTGTCGCTTTATATTTAATAATGCTGAGTTATTATAAATGTATTAGTTTTACACTTTGAGACTTTAACTTTGACACCTGACATGTAAAGATACGAGACATGAGAAGACGACACATGGTGTGGTGGAGTGACTGTCTGTGTGAATATACAATCTTTGACTTGTAGTCCTTGTCTCTTTCCCGCCGTTGAGCAGCGGAAGAAGAGACGCGCCTGTTTATCCACAAACTGTCGTTTCTGTCGCCATTTCTCAACTTCTACACGTCAAGGACTTCCGGCTGCCGCTGGTATGGCGCCAACTGGGACATTAAACCCCGGTTGCGTGAGACGCGTGAGATACGTGAGATAACCGCCCCGCGCGGGCTCACCCTGTGCGTGAGAAGCAGGCTTCCTTAAAAGTTGAACTGAGATGAACTTTAGCCCAGCCGATGACTGACAGGGTGTGAGGACCAATCAGACGGCGGCAGCTTATAGGTGTGCAAGAGACCGGCCAATAGCAGCGCTAGAAGGTCGGTGGGGGGCGGGGTCTGTCGCAACATCAGGAATGTTGAAGCGTCATAAAGCAGCCAGAAATATATGGACTGTGACCGGAAATAGTGTTTCAAAATAAAACCAAAGAGCAGAAAATAACAAAATAAGATAAAAAGTGATGAAGTCAGTCTGTTTATATTGTACTGATATAATTTAGCTTTTAGCTTCAGTGTTTGAATTCATGTTAACTAATTATCACAAATTAATTAGACAGAAGAACATTAATGATAAATATCTGTTATTTTATTATTTCTCTGCACATGTTCAGTATTTTAGCAAAGGTTTTAAATTAAAGATTTAATTTACATAACTAAGAATTCTGACATAACAAACTAGACACGCATGTCTCATTAATGCATGTTACTAACTAAACTAAACTTCTTCCCTGGAGTTCCTGTGTTCTCTCGTCCAGCAGGTTCTCATGGACCGTGGCTGCTGCTGTGGTCCTGCACGACGTCCACTGCATATATTATACTTTGTTCTATTTTATTGTTTTATTCTGTTCTAATTACACACTGTGTGTGTGTGTGTGTGTTACACTGTGCAATCCTGTGTTGTATAACAACAATAAAACTGAAGCTTTCACCAAATGAACTGTGGCCACACATAACCTTATTTTGAAAGCACAGGCCGGAAGTGTCGTGCTGCCTCCAGGTGCGCTTGTCGGTGTGTCGGGCTGTGTTGGAAGTTTGGACCGGTTCACTGAATCTGGGTTAAATGTCGCGGCGTTTGTGCGGAGTCACGGTGCGGATTATATAACCTCGCGCAGGTAGACTGAGCGGCTCGTCACGGTTCTACTGTCGCCGCGTTCAGGGACACAAATGGGGGAAAAGGAGGAGAAGAGCCCGGCGGGACTGAAGTATTACAGGCTGTCAGAGGTGGAGGAGCAGAACTCGTTCAAGTCAACGTGGATCATCATCAACAACAAAGTCTACGATGTCACCAAGTTTCTGGAGGAGGTGAGCAACTTTCATGGAAAGTTTCCACCAAAGCAGAAACATTCAGACTAACTGAACTCTGTGTGGCTTTGTTAAAGTCCAGTCCAACAGGCTGCAGGCCTCTGGTTCTGGTTCTGGTTCTGGTTCTCCTGTGGGGACCTCAGTGGACCGGGTTCAGCTGCAGACAGGCTGCTGTATTCTACACTGTAAAAAATGTCTGTAGATTTTACAGTGAAAGACCGTCAAACAGTTTGACTGTGGTTTCAAACCTTTATTTATACACGCCATTTGAATGCAGAATGAATTTTACAGAAGTTTTACAGTAAAACACTGTAGAATTTTAACGGTCTGTCAGGTTTGGCAGTTGTTCACTGTAAAATCTACAGAAGTTTAAAACATGGAATGAAACACATGTTTTTACCGGAATATTAGAAAAGCTCAGAGCGTGTTTATTACAGTAAAATTCTGTTTTGTTGTTGACTGCTCTGCATGAAGTGAATTTATTTTACAGATTCCTCTGTGTACAAACAGAAGGAGGTCGCGTACCACCAGTGGTCCTCGTACCACAGTTTGAGAAACAGTGCTGCATTATTTCATATTTACTAATTAAAAATATTCATAATTATCATTTTATGATAAAAACAAACCACAAACTCTAATTTACACTCCGGTCCTCACATGATCATTTTCAGAGTCATCAGCATTGAAAAAACAGACCAGGTCCTGGAGAGTCCTGGAGAGTCCTGGAAGGTCCTGAGGTTATTTAAGGGTAGTGAGCAGTTTGTTTGTGCTCCGGGGCCTGTAGCAGGTTAGTCCGGCCCTGAACAACACTGGTAAACATGACTTCTAACCCCCAACAAGACGCCAGGTAACGTTTGTCAAACATATTTAAAACGTTTGATTTGATGAAGACGCGGCAGATCAGCTGCTTCACCTGCTCAGGTGTGGATCAGTCTGATCGATAATCTAACAATAAAAACAGGATGAAGAAATGAACACATTCAGTCATTCCTGTGTTTGTCAGATAATAAAACATTATTAGAAAATGACTCATCACTCTCACTGTTTGGACTCTAGACCTTTGACCAATCACCTCGATGCAGCACGTCATGATGACTCGTGGTTTTCTCACTGCAGGTTTGAACCCCGTACACGGGTCAGAGCGTGGACATGTGGTCCGACAGTGAACGAGACATCGCCACACTGATCAACATTTACTGAGACGATGGTTGAAAATAATATTAGAGATATGGCACTCACCTGAGGACACACACACACACACACACACACTTCTGCAGGCAGTAACTCATTACCACGACGCAGTCGTGTGTGTGTGTGTGTGTGTGTGTTCTTCATGTTCAGACTCAAACAAACTGTGGATAATAAAGTAAATTATTATTATCAGCAGCTAACAAACTGAGCTAACATGAGCTAACAGCAGCTAACAACCTGAGCTAACATGAGCTAACAGCAGCTAACAAACTGAGCTAACATGAGCTAACAGCAGCTAACAACCTGAGCTAACAGCAGCTAACAACCTGAGCTAACAGCAGCTAACAAACTGAGCTAACATGAGCTAACAGCAGCTAACAAACTGAGCTAACATGAGCTAACAGCAGCTACAGCTGTCAGCAGTTTACTTCACTGTCCATCATAAACTCTGTAAATCACAGAGAGTTGAGGCGGAGCAGCCGGAGGACATCAGAGGGAAAACCAGAAAACATTTTCTCCATAAAATATGATCCAGTTTCACCAAAATCAGTGAAATAGTTGGTGGTGTGTGACTTAATGCCGTAAAGCGTTACGTATTTCTCCTGATAACAAAAGCATTGTTTGTATACGATGACGTCTCCTGTCAGCACCCTGGAGGAGAGGAGGTCCTGAGGGAGCAGGCCGGAGGAAACGCCACCGAGAGCTTCGAGGATGTCGGGCACTCCACTGACGCCAGAGAGATGGCGAGCAGCATGGTGATCGGAGAGCTGCACCCGGTCAGTGTTAGCAAGTCTGCATGTTACACCTCTGGGATCTGTAGTTCAGTGTGAAGTGTGGTAACATGTCTGTCTGTGTGTCCGTCTCTGTGTGTCCGTCTCTGTGCCTGTGTGTCTGTCTGTGTGTCTGCAGGACGACAGACACAAGATCGCCCTACCTGAGGTGAGTGAAGCACTGTTAGTCATTACTTACTTTAGTTGAGTGAACTTTGAGGTGAAGTCCTCGTATGTGACAGTAAACCTGATTCTGATTGTTTTACAGCAGATTCCACTGACCACTTTGAAGGATGAGAACAGGTATACATACACACACACACACACACACACATACACACACACACACACTCTCACACACACACACACACACACACATACACAACCAACACATGGATGGATGGATGGATGAATGGTTGGATGGTTGGTTTGATGGATGGTTGGTTGGATGAATGGTTGGGTGGTTGGTTGGATGGATGGTGGCGGCTGTGGCTTGGAGGTAGAGCGGGTCGTCCACTAATCAGAAGATCGGTGGTTCGATCCCCGGTTCGATCCCCTCCAGTCTGCATGTCGAAGTGTCCTTGGGCAAGATACTGAACCCCGAATTGCTCCCGAAGGCTGCGCCATCGGTGTGTGAATGTGTATGAATAGTTAGCTCCTCAAACTGATGAGCACTTGGCACCTTGCATGGCAGCCAATGCCATCAGTGTATGAATGTGTGTGTGAATGGGTGAATGAGATATGTCCTGTAAAAGCGCTTTGAGTGGTCGGAAGACTAGAAAGGCGCTATATAAGTACATTCCATTTACCATGGTTGGATGAATGGTTGGATGGTTGGTTGGATGGTTGGTTGGATGAATGGTTGGATGGTTGGTTGGATGGTTGGTTGGATGAATGGTTGGATGGATGGTTGGATGAATGGTTGGATGGTTGGTTGGATGGTTGGATGGATGGTTGGATGGTTGGTTGGATGGTTGGTTGGATGAATGGTTGGATGGATGGTTGGATGAATGGTTGGATGGTTGGTTGGATGGTTGGATGGATGGTTGGATGGTTGGTTGGATGGTTGGTTGGATGGTTGGATGAATGGTTGGATGGTTGGTTGGATGGATGGTTGGATGAATGGTTGGATGGTTGGTTGGATGAATGGTTGGATGGATGGTTGGATGGATGGTTGGATGGATGGTTGGATGGATGGTTGGATGGTTGGATGAATGGTTGGATGGTTGGTTGGATGGTTGGATGAATGGATGGATGGTTGGATGGTTGGTTGGATGGATGGATGAATGGTTGGATGGTTGGTTGGATGGATGGATGGATGGTTGGATGGATGGATGAATGGTTGGATGGTTGGTTGGATGGATGGATGGATGGTTGGATGGTTGGTTGGATGGATGGATGAATGGTTGGATGGATGGTTGGGTGGTTGGATGGTTGGTTGGATGGTTGGTTGGATGAATGGTTGGATGGTTGGTTGGATGGTTGGATGAATGGTTGGATGGTTGGTTGGATGGATGGTTGGTTGGATGGTTGGATGGATGGTTGGATGGTTGGATGGATGGTTGGATGGATGGTTGGATGGATGGTTGGATGGTTGGATGAATGGTTGGATGGTTGGTTGGATGGATGGTCGGTCGGTAGATTGGATGGTTACATGTTTAACTAGCTCTCTTCTCTCTTGCAGTTGGTGGTATAACTGGTTGATTCCCGCTCTGGTGGCGGCCATCGTCACACTGCTGTACCGCATGTACACCTCAGACGAAGAGTGACATCATCAGACATGCAGCTGTGATGTCATCGACCGGCAGTACGGCCAAACGCCCGCCCTTTTGACGGACAGCTGCACCAGCCAGTGGCAGCTTCGATGGGCAGAACAGACGAGTGGCTGGATGATGATCAGTAACTGTACGCTGCCTCTCTCCTGTCACTGCACTACAACACCAACATTCATTTCATGCTGTTAACCAACCAATCACACGGCATTATGTTAATGAAGTCATTTATGTTGTTGAAATATTGATGTTTTTATAAAATCTTAATGATTTGAAATCTTGTAGACACACAGTGGATGTATAATTTGTATCTTTTTATATCTTTGTAACTGAATGTTAATGAGCTCATAAATATGCAATCACGCCACTGTCATGTGACTCTGCTCCACATGAAATACTGATTATGTCCTGAAGAAAATGTATGAAGCGTGTGTTTGGATTCATTCGTTTTAAACATTCACCTTGGCTGCTTTTGATAATTTGGTTAAAGTTTTGTTCAAACTTTGTGTGAGGCTCAAACTTCTTGAACTCTGAGTGAAGCTGTTTGTATCACAGGAAACTGAAACATGTTCCGCTTTCTGCAGCAGATTAGCTTCTGATCAGCGATAATGATTAGAAACTGATCAGGTGGTCACTCCTCCGTCCTGAATATCAACAGCACATTTCTCCTCACGTGTGCTGATTTAAACTGAGCTAAACTTGACCTTTTTTGACCTGAAGTGGTTTCAAAGTTTCCAGTACGTCACGGAACAAATGGCTGGAGGAAAATGTTCGATCGTGTCATTGATCAGCTCCTGACTGCGTTGAGTCCGACCCAACCTGTCTAATTACACAGAACTATTGTTTGAAGAGAATTCAGGTGAAAGCCGAGGTACATTTGCTCCGTGCTAATTAACTGACTCAGTCAACGTCCTCCTAGCAACATCCTAGATGTGACTATATATATATATATATATATATATATATATTGTATGTGTGTGTGTGTCCCTTTTTTGTCCTCAAAATGTCTTTTCATCAAGCTGAGCTAACACATAGCACATCAGTACAACCTTTAGTTATAATACTAACAAGATGACCCAAAGATGACTGGAGGTGGTTCAAACACTTTGGGAACCATCAGGCAGCAGAACTCAAACAGACTTTTGTCTGACCTCACAAAGAAATGTGAATCTGTCTGCAGTGATGTGACTGAGATCTCAACATCTGGACACGTGCAGCATCTTGTTTTTACAATAAAAATCATTTAAAGTCATAAAATCAGTCTGGTTCACTTTTATCAATCATGTTTTGACTCTTAAGGTCAGTGTGTCTGATTTAGAGGCATCTATCGGTGCACTTGCTGATTGCAACCCCCTTGATTCACCCTCTCCTTCCAAGCATAAATAAATGAGAAACTCTGGTGGCTGAAAAAGAAGAAAAGCTCGTATCTGGAGCCAGTGTTTAGTTTGTCTGCTCTGGGCTACTGTAGAAGCAAAACAACAATCCTTCTTCTCAGGTGATTGTACAAATGAAAACAGAGTTTTAATATTAGACTCTGATAATCAATGACCCACCTTCAACCTGCAGACGGTTCAGCACAAACCAAGAAATGAAATAATCATAAAAACATCATAAAGTTTCTTTTCTGGGCAGCTGACTTTTATTTTGAAATGTCATTTGATGATGAAGCTTGTTTTGGCTGCTGAAGGTGTTCACTGTCCGAGGCCTCAGACCAACATGTGTAACACGTGGAGTCATGTGACTTCATGTGTAACACATGGAGTCATGTGACTTCGACTTATCAGTTTAATGAACAAACAGTCACCTACAGAAACAAATGATATTGATGTAGTTTGTGTGTGTTGTCTGTATTTGGTCAACAGTTTGGTCGTACATTGGTTCATGAGGCTGAAGAATCAGATGAAGGTCTGACAGTGGAGAAATGCTGCCACCTGGAGCCTCAAAGCCTTCAACACATGCTTTGACCGACAGGATGTAATAAAGTCTCTTATTTTGAAGTTGAAAAAGGAAACATTCAGACACTGGATCTGAAATTAAAATAACGTTGGTAGACAGTGAAGTATTGATGCTGACTGACAGTCTGTGGTCATGTGACGTCCTTTATCTCTTAGGACAGGTAATGAATTGTTCAGGTGTCATGTTTCTTAAAGGGACAGGCAGGGAGCTTTAGTTCACTTCAGACTGACGATATGTTTGTTTTGTAACATTCTGTCAACGCTATAGAAACACTGTTTAACTGTTCAGTATGATAGGTTGTCTGAGGTTGATCGATCTCATTGGATGGAGTGTGTGGTGCAGGTGGAGCTCATTTTGAACTGTTTGTATTGTAACTCTCATGTTCAGGAAGGGAAGTGGACCTTGAGCTGACGTCAGCTCATCAGATCACAGTTATTTTACACTCACTCATCATATTTAATATAAAAGAATCTTAAAGTTTCTGTGAGCAGCTGAGAAAAATGTCAGGTGAGGAAACTCCTCCTTGTGACATCAGCATGATGGAGGTGATGACAACACGAGTTTGTTTACTGGCTGCTGTGTGACGCACTTTTGGAGCCACGTGGTGTGTTACATAACAACAGACAGTTTGATTCTCAGAAACGTTTTTATAATGTTGTCTTCACGTTACAACGAAACACGAGCCTGTAGAAGTGCCTAATGTCTCTTTATTTATGTGTTTGAAAGTGACTCTTCAAAAAACATTTTATTATTTTTAAACTGCTGTGTTATAATTATGATATTGGCACATGTGTTATAATTATGATATTGGCACATGTGTTATAATTATGATATTGGCACGTTATAATAAAGATATTGGCACGTGTGTTATAATTATGATATTGGCACGTGTGTTATAATTATGATATTGGCACGTTATAATAAAGATATTGGCACGTGTGTTATAATTATGATATTGGCACGTGTTGTTTCTCACGGCGGTTTTAAACTTTGTTAAACTGATAAATTGAGAATGTTTTGTGAGAGATTACATGTAATTAAACTTTATTGTTCTTATTTGTGTTTGAAGTTCATTCTCTCATTACTTCAATATGATGCAGCAGTTTGACTTGTAATGGAGTATTTTTACTTTGTTTATTGGTACTTTTACTTAAATAGATCTGAATTCTTCTTCAGCCACTGAACATCCATGTTGTTCATTTCATTGTTTCATCTTGTTGTTGTTTCTTGTTGTTGTTTCATCTTGTTGTTGTTGTTGTTTCTTGTTGTTGTTTCATTTCATTGTTTCATCTTGTTGTTGTTGTTGTTTCTTGTTGTTGTTTCATCTTGTTGTTGTTGTTGTTTCATCTTGTTGTTGTTTCTTGTTGTTGTTTCATCTTGTTGTTGTGGTGGTGACGTCATGTCGGGTGGTATAAAGGCTGTCTGCCGCGCTGCACGCAAACAGGTGAAAGGTGACGTTTCTTACGTGATGGGGCGCGTGTTTCTGTGACAGCAGCTGCAGACTGCACGCGCTCTGTTGTCACCACCTTGTCCTCTGGAGGGGCGGGAGTCTCTGATCTATACAAGCTGCCCCGCACCGGGACTCCCGCGGACTCCGGACCGGCCTGCAGCTACAGCACACAGGCCGCCTGGCTGCCGGGCACCAATGTCCCGCTCACCGCTCCAGTTCCACAACGGGGGAGAGCCGCAGTCCATGAAGAACGGCCTGGAGGAGGAGGAGGAGGATGAGGAGGGAGATCTGGACGACGAGGTGGACGCTTCCCACCTGGAGAGGTTCATGAAGGACAGGAGGAGAGCCCAGTCTCTGCCCGCCTACCCGGCGGCGCTCCTGGACGGCGTCCCCGGGAGCAACGAGAGGAAGCGGGTGAAGTTCGCCGACTCCATGGGCCTGAACCTGGCCAGCGTCAAGCACTTCAGCTCGCTGGAGGAGCCGCAGATCCCGAGCAAAGTTCTGTCCAGACACAAGAGCTTCCCGCCGCAGCAGCAGGACTTTCTGAACGATCTGTGCCAGAGCTTCAAGTCCAGCCTATACACGGACCGGTTGGTCTCCTGCTTCCCGGAGCCCCGGGAGGTGGAGCGCAGAGTCCAGCAGCTCCGCGTCTGCCTGGAGAGGGTCACCATCACGCAGTTTGACGTGCGGGGGCAGATCCGGGTCCTCACCGGCTGCAGCGACAGAGAGGTCGGGGTCAGGTACAGCTTTAACGACTGGCTCTCGTACGTGGACGCGCAGGCTCTGCCCGTGGCCGCGGATCAGCCGGGCTTTGTGGGAGAGCGGTTCGGCTTCACCGTGTACACGCCGCCCGTCATGGACCCCACATCGGCCGTGCACTTCGCCGTGTACCTGAAGAGTGTGGAGGGGGAGTTCTGGGACAACAACGAGGGGCAGAACTACACCCTCAGGTACCACTGCATGCCCAGCACCGCACCTTTTGTCAGCGCCGCCTTCCACGCCACCTGACCGGTGCGCAGAGCCCGGTGCGTAAAAGCTCTCCATCCACGTGCTGAAAGAAATTCTTTGATATGCAGCTGCTGATTCTTCATATTCGGGGTCATGTGGAGGTCAGAGGACTTGTGTCACGCTCAGAGGATCTGCTGTCTTACACTCACAAGAAAACGGATGTGGGAAGTTTTTCAAAATAAAAAGCAACCTATAGATTTCTGTCAACATGTGCAGTTCAGATAGAATGAAGGAGAACAGCAGCACTCCTGAGCTGTTTGGGACTCTGTGGAGATTTTAAAGGACCAAAACACACAAAACAACTTCACAGTCTTTAAACCTGTTTGAGTGACAAATCCTGAACATCCGGTCTGAAATCAGTCAGATCAGCTGTGATGCTTTAAATCTCAGATCTGAATTCAGCTGATTGTGATAATTCTAATAATGAATCGAGAAATGTGATGAATGTTTTTGTGATCTCATCAAATAAAAGTTGATTTCTTAAATGAGCAGCGCTCGTGTTTCATCTCTGATGACTTCATGAGTGAATACACTGTTGGTCAAACTGTGGCACGAGGCCCGCTGCTGGACTTCCCTGCAGTGCTACTTTGCATGCATGTATCCATTATTAGTTCAAATGTGACGTGAGGTAGTTCACAAAGTTTAAATGGAGGCTTCATATGAGGAAGAGAAGTTCAGATCAGGAGAAGCTCTTAGGTTCTGTCTTGACCCGGTTCTGTTCCGGATCCATCAGTCAACAATAAATGATCTAAACTTCCTCCCGCATGAAGCGTCTGCAGCCGCTCAGGGTCGGCTGCTGGATTTGAATCTGTCCTGATGGTCCTGCTGTCTGTCCTCTGTCTGTCTGTCATCAACACGAGGGACAAAGTCCAGAAGTTCAGCGCCTCTGAAAATAGTCCCGTTGACAAATGTGACGACATCTGTTTGATGTGTCAACACTGACAGGTTCAAAGTGATGAAGGAATATTTCAGGTAACTTTCAGGCTGCAAAGAGTTTCTTGATTGACAGGATCAGTCATTAATAATCTCATCACCAGCAGAAACATAAAAACATGTTTCATGTTCATGATGCAGATGCTGCAGCTGTAAACACTACGTTTCCCATGATCCTTAGCTGCACACTAGAGCAGAAGGTGTGGAAGAGAAGCAGTGAATTCAGAATACTGTCACACGTCATCTTTGGTCTGTGGCTGAAGTGAAATGCATCTTGGGAGTTGTAGTTGAACGACGTTAGCACGATGTTCTGTTCAACACTACATTTCATTTCAGTGCATCCAGAGTGGACCGGGTCAGAACCTGGTCTGAAGTCCTTCTTGTGAATGCGTGACTCTGCAGAAACTTTGTGTGTGTTCCTCTGATGAAACAACCGGCATGGATTGAGCAAACCTGTGTGTGTTTGAGTGTGTAAGTGGGCCAGTGTACTCGTCCTTAAACCAACAGATGGGTCTATTAATAGAAGCTGCCGGGTCAGTCACCTCTTCACCTCCACCCTCCACCTCCACCCTCCATCGTACCCTCATTCAAGTTAGCCCACAGACCTGGACGTAGTCTCTGTGAAGCTCAGTGTGGTGGCTGCAAAGTTGTGGGTCATCAGTGGACCTGAGGCGGCTGAATGGCGCCCATTAACTGAAACCTGACACCTGTAACCACGCCCACCTGTCAATCAAAGCGTCCACGCTCTTAATCCTGCATAACTTTAAGCCTTAATATAATGTGAACAGGTGAGTTGTATATAAATTCACCCTCAGTACAGTTGTCATGAACGGGGAAATTAGCTATAGAGACCAAAACTGTTTTTTGTACCAGGCTGTAAACATGTTTATTTCTGCTGTGAAGTTGGACATTTGAACATGGGGACTTATGGAGACTGACTCACTTCTGGAACCAGCCTCAGGTGGACGTTAGAGGAACTGCAGTCCACAGACGTGGATGTTAATGATTGGTTGTTGAACCTGTAATATCGTATAATGTAGAACAGTTTTCATTGTGGTGCCACAGCTCAGCCGTCTGTCCTGAAACATGAGGATTACTGTCAACAAGGCCTCAGCCTTGGACCTGAATAACAAACAGCAGGATGTTTGGACCCACAGAGGGAGTCCCCCGACCCGTCTGAGGCCTGCCCGACCCACAGTTTGAACATCCATTGAAACAGGACTGATGACGAGTGAGACTGACGGCAGACTACAAATTGACTACAACACCCAGAAATCCTCAGAGGCGTGATCGCCCAGCAGCAGCCTGAACTCCCTGTCACAGACACACAAAGAACTGATGAAGACAGCACGTGTTTTACAGGTTTATAATCCAACACGTCACATGATGAATGATCATGTTGGACACATTTTTGTGCGTTACAACAGAAAAATAAAAGAATCAGGGATGCATCGATGAGTCGGCGTCACGGACAGGAAGGAAGGAACGACCCGCCGGGTCATTGGCCTTCAGAGCAGACTCTGGAGGAGAGTGATGGGGTTTGATGAAACAAACATGAAGAACACTTCAAAAGTTAACGTCTGATCGATGCATCCCTGAAAGAAACTAACTTCAGCTCCTACATCTCCCACAATGCAATTCACACCTACACCCAGGTGTGTCAGATTAAACAGCGTTTGAGTCCAACAGGAAGCATGTGCTGGGACAGTGCTCCACCTCCAGCTCCAGCAGAACGTCACTCCTCCACCACGATCCTCTGGGTCTCGAACATCTTCCCGATGGCGACCTGCACAGACAGACACAGATTCACACAATGGATGTGGTCGTTTGTGTGTCTTTGTGGTCGTTTGTGTGTCTGTGTGGTCGTTTGTGTGTCTTTGTGGTCGTTTGTGTGTCTTTGTGGTCGTTTGTGTGTCTGTGTGGTCGTTTGTGTGTCTGTGTGGTCGTTTGTGTCTGTGTGTCTTTGTGGTCGTTTGTGTGTCTTTGTGGTCGTTTGTGTGTCTTTGTGGTCGTTTGTGTGTCTTTGTGGTCGTTTGTGTGTCTGTGTGGTTGTTTGTGTGTCTGTGTGGTCGTTTGTGTCTGTGTGGTCGTTTGTGTGTCTGTGTGGTCGTTTGTGTGTCTGTGTGGTCGTTTGTGTGTCTTTGTGGCACACTCCTCTTCCTGTTGTCACCCCCCCATCACCCCACATGTCCTCTCTTTACTGTGTGCATCCAAATAAATGTCAAGTGTGGCCTGAGGGTTGCGCCAGAGGACAAATATGTGTGTGTGTGTGTGTCAATATTATCCAGCTGTTGTCAAATAGAAGAGCCAATTGTGGTTGAGTGTGATGTCGCTGTACTGTATGTACAAAGTGTGTGTGTGTGCGCGCAGAGTTCATCATTGATTGGTCTTGTTGCAGTACAAAGACCCGACAGGCTCATCAACAGAACATGACCAAACGTGACCCCCAGCAGCAGATGTTCTGGACACGGAGTTTCTGTCTGTCCATCGTCTCTCTGAATGCACGGTCCACGGCGCCGTCCTCAGCTCAGTTTGTGTCTGCTTCAGGACACAGTGCCACATAACAAACCTTATCTGCACACGCTCAGGAGCGATTTCACAACAGAGACGACTGAACGTCTGCTGCCCCCTACAGGCTGAAAGCCAACCTTTAATATTCTTACAACGAGGTGAAAAACCCTGCAGACGGCCCTCGTTTAAAATCATTCACATGTTAAATGAAGTCCAGGGGTCCTAGATACACACCCAGGACCAGGACCAGGACCAGGACCTCCGTGGGAAGTGTTTCATTTCTAAATGGACATTCAATGAAACGACCACACAGACACACAAACGACCACACAGACACACAAACGAACACAAACGACCACACAAACGACCACACAGACACAAACGACCACACAGACACACAAACGACCACACAGACACAAACGATCACACAGACACACAAACAACCACCTGGTTTCCTGTGTGAATCTATAAGCGGGTTTCAGGTTGTGTTATGAGGGAGATCCTGACCCAGCGAGTTCATCAGTGAACAGAGGCACTGAGCCGGCTGTTAACTGGAGGAGAGCTCAGAGGACGCTAACAGATAAACTGGACGAGTTGTTTGTTTCATATCTTCTCTGTTAAAAAAGCTACAAATGTCTCATATTAGGTCTAAATGTGGTTATTTCACTGCAGCGCCACCAGGAGGCGCAATCTGTCCATGGATAACATTTCTGCATCACTTCATCATCAGTTATTCTGCCATCAGCTCGCTCTCTCTCTCTCTCTCTCTCTCTCTCTCTCTCTCTCTCTCTCGCCCAGTTGGAGTCCCCCCCTCCTTGTGTGTGTGACGTCCTGATTGGCTGGAGTGTGGTGTAGGAGGGAGGGGGGTGGCGGTGAGGCGGGCGACCCTCTGAACCAATCAGCTTGCAGGAGGCTTGGCTCTCATGTAAATTGTTGCGGCTGTGGTTTGTAACAAAGGACGGCCTCTCTCTGTCTCTCTCTGTCTCTTCTCGTTACTCTCCATCACTTTGTTTTATCTCTTCACATTTGTTCCTCTGTCTTCATCCGCCGCTCCGTCTCTTCACTTCGGTACAGTCAGTTCGACTTCCGGCGCATCAGAGACGAGCGATCATGAATAATAAAAGAAGGTTTCTAAATATAAACCATCAACGCTTCAAAAGAGGATCATGTCATTCTGATTATTCAGCGACAACACGGGTCAAAATAACCCAATTAAGACAGAACCAGCAGGTCAGGATCTAATGAAAGCAAAGCATGCTGGGATATTAATGTGCTTTCTCTGCCACTCTATGTCGAGGGCGCGTCATGAAGGGTGTCGGGGCGGCACAGGCGCACCCTGAAACCTGACTGGCCACCCCGGGTTCCCCCCTACCGGTGTCAACACGGGCCCAGGACCACAAAGAGGCAACTGACCACAAAGAGGCAACTGACCACAAAGAGACAACTGACCACAAAGACACAACTGACCACAAAGAGGCAACTGACCACAAAGAGGCAACTGACCACAAAGACACAACTGACCACAAAGAGGCAACTGACCACAAAGAGGCAACTGACCACAAAGAGACAACTGACCACAAAGACACAACTGACCACACAGAGACAACTGACCAAAACGACCAAAACACTTGTATCTACAATTGTCTCGGTCACTACCCAAAGTTCATGAGGTGCGGGTTGGAATGTAGACCGGTAAGTCGAGGGCTTTGTCTTCTGCCTCAGGTCCGTGTGAGTCACAGCTCATACAGAGTACAGCACAGTCCGCTTATAAACATTTTGTTATCTGACTAAAATGCAACAATTAGTTTTTGGTTACGATTCAAAAGCCACATATGCAGTTAGACTTGGCACTGTGTCGAGGCGTCATGGGAGTTCTCTCCTACATAAAGACAATCACAGCGATCAGTGTTAGAGCGCTAAACTTAGCCTGCTTCATATATCATCATATCCATCCACTCGGCATCACGCCCGCTCACACAGAACGAGTAGGAGCTGTATGGAAACCACGAACACACACACACTCTTCTCCCCTGCTGAGTCGTGACTGACTGACCTTCAGTCTTACTCCCACCAGGCAGGAGGTGGAAGATTAACATAAGACTGCTGCACTCACTCCAACTGATGACAGACTGAAGATCTGTAAGTCTGAAATGTTACAGCCGTTTCTCTGACAGCCTCACCGCAATCCAGCCATGTTCTCTGAGCTCGACCCGAACCATCAAGGGGAACCACAAATCTGTTTAAAGATGATGATCGTCACACTAAAACCTGGACGTAGTCTCTGTGACGTCCCCGCAGACTGTCTAAAACCTAGACGTAGTCTCCGTGACGTCCCCGCAGACTGTCTAAAACCTAGACGTAGTCTCCGTGACGTCCCCGCAGACTGTCTAAAACCTAGACGTAGTCTCCTTGATGTCCCCGCAGACTGTCTAAAACCTGGACGTAGTTTCCGTGATGTCCCCACAGACTGTCTAAAACCTGGACGTAGTCTCCGTGACGTCCCCGCAGACTGTCTAAAACCTAGACGTAGTCTCTGTGACGTCCCCGCAGACTGTCTAAAACCTAGACGTAGTCTCCTTGATGTCCCCGCAGACTGTCTAAAACCTGGACGTAGTCTCCATGACGTCCCCGCAGACTGTCTAAACCCTGGATCCGTAGTAAAAAGCCAAACTTGAACATGAAACAGTCCTTCACCGTAATATTAGGAAAAGGTTGTATGATAGTTATTACATTAAAATCCTTTACCTTTATTAATTCACTTAAAATGCTGATAAATACAGCATAAAGTCGTATTTTATATTAGAGACTGTCAATTATACAGTAAAACGCCGTAATAGTTAATGGCTTATTTTACAGTCTTTTACCGTTTTCACCATAAAATATACAGACATTTAAAAATATGTAATAAAAAACCAAACATATTTGTAAAGAAAAAAGTTATACCAGATTTATTACGGTAAAATTCTTGTTTTTTGGGGTTTTTTTTTTACAGTGTGTAGAAACTGTTGATGAGGTGTTGATTATTTTGGAAAATGGGGCCGGTACTGTTTGCATTACCAGAACCAAAAACAATGTGAATGATGTCCTATTTTCTTCCACTGTGGGTGGAAGTAGAAGCTAATTTTAGTGCAAGCCGTCCGCAGTAGTGTGCAGTTAAAAAAGAAATGCTGCCCTGAACAGCAGGAGACAGTAAAAATCGAAGTTAAAGAGCCGTTGAAAGTGGGAGGAAAGAGATGAAGCAGCAGAGGGAAACCTGGAGGTGGCCAGCAGAGCGACTCAGACAAAGAAAATTAGGTTTTCTTGTGCGAGGGAGAGAAAAAGAAGGAAGGAAAGATGAAAAGATGACGGAGGGGCTCGGGCGGCAGGATGCTGTCAAAGTGAAATTCATGGAGGCCTCTGAGTGTAGGAGAGAGAGGAGGAGGATGGAGATGGAGAGCGAGGGAAGCAGAAGGATGAGAGGTGCTCAGGTAGATAATAAACTGAGCATAAGGAGGGCTCCACGACGTCCAAGTCTTTCCATTTGTCAGGAGATGAGAGCAGAGCAGCAGGCAGCACACACACACTTCACTGTCTGACTCCTGAAAGTCAGCCCGCAGGGGGAAAGAAAACCCAGTGAAGAATGGCATCATGGGAGACAAACCCACCTCATCTCATCCCTTCAGGTTGGTGCTAAATGGTTATTTAAATCCAAAGGAGTATTTCACATGAACACATTTGTAGCCTGGCAGGGTGAAGCCCTCTGAGGAAGAAACTTCAGAATAAAAGTCTTAATTTGACAAAGTAAAAGTCTGGTTCATTTCAGTCCTCAAGACGTAGATGGATGGTCACAGAGACTATGTCCAGGTTTTAGACAGTCTGCAGGGACGTCACGGAGACTACGTCCAGGTTTTAGACAGTCTGCGGGGACGTCACGGAGACTACGTCCAGGTTTTAGACAGTCTGCAGGGACGTCACGGAGACTACGTCCAGGTTTTAGACAGTCTGCAGGGACGTCACGGAGACTACGTCCAGGTTTTAGACAGTCTGCAGGGACGTCACGGAGACTACGTCCAGGTTTTAGACAGTCTGCAGGGACGTCACGGAGACTACGTCCAGGTTTTAGACAGGGACATCTTTGCGTTAGCACAGACTGACAGAAAACTCGACCACGCGGTGACAAACTCTGGTTCAGTGAGTTTACTCTGTTACCTTCAGCTGATGAGATAAAGAAATAAAACCACTTAACTTGCTATTTATACACGCGCTGACATTCAAACACACACACACACACACACACACACACACACACACACACACACACACACACACACAGCACGACACGTCCTCACACCTCACCAGG
>CM053995.1:772688-775188 GCA_028641955.1 Protonibea diacanthus | reverse complement strand
TCCTAGTGTTTTTCTTTTTCTTTGTTCTGTCTAAATTTTAAAATCAATTTGACACAAAAATATTTTCCAACGTTTTGCTGTCTTTAACGTTTGGTGGTCTTGATCAGGGTTTCAAAATTCTGGGATTTTTACAACACTTTGGATTGATTGAGTTGACTTCCATAGGAATTAATGGGAATTTGTGGGAATTAACAGCATGAATTTACAAAACTGAAGGTTGGCCCTTCACAGGGAACTTAAATATAGTTGGGAAAAATAGAATTTAGCATAATCTTTAATTATTAAAACAACCACAGAGAAAGCTAGCTGATAAGTTAGATGTGAAATAAGCTATAGCTAAGATAATTTCATCAACCATTTATGAGGCTGTCATGATGCTAGCTTGCCCCCAGTTTTCAGTTAATTCTTATTAATTCCCATGGAAAGTCTCCAATTTAAAATATTTCCAAATTTACCCAGCTTAACTTACCATGGAAATTTTCCACCCCTTTGCAACCCTAGTCTTGATAGTGGACGATTCCATATTTTGGGAACCAAACCTACAACCACCTGACAATAAATGAGCTAAATATTGCCTTTAAGATGATCTTTAGAGTTTCTACTTTAACTTCTTTTAAACACAGACTGTAAGTGATGTATGGTGGTACTGTAACACTGTAACAAGCTTCATATTTTCAGAGAACACTTTTCTTAAATTTGAACAGTCCATGCTCAGAAACCAAAACAACCACATTAGCAAACACATTAAAATGATCCTTCACTGGAACAATATTTCATAGTGTATGTTAGTTTAATGTCAAACATTTGCTGGGTTTGTTTTGACCCCCAAAAACTTGATCTCTGATTTTGTAATGTGCTATTTTTAAACCTGGGCCGGGCAGCTCTGCGTGTTGGCAGCTTCTGAGGGAAGCGCGGGATGACGGTTTGAATTTTTGAGGGCTTCAAAAGTGAGAAATCGATATTTACACTTCAATACTTTGTAGGGGTGGTGATGATGGGAGGACTAAAAGAGACTGAAGAAGAAAAAAGATCTGACGTTACAGAGTCCAGTCCTCTTTTTCAGAGTTTTTTCTCCTGCTGCTCATCTGATATATTGAATTTCACTGTCATGTTTTCATTCGTCACAGGTTGAGTGTGCACGACTTATATCTGAGGAGAACGCCACATGTTTTCATGCACAGGCCTAAAATGCCTCTTCTGAGCGTTAATACTTCACAGTCGTAACACACAAACATGCTAAACATGATAAAGTCCAAGAATACAAACACATATTTAACTTCCTTCCCTTAGTCAGCGCGCCTCTGGTTCAGATTTGTGTCGGGTGCTTCAACCCCTGTAAACCTTTTCTCTATAGTTTTTATTTTGCATTTTAATTGATGTGCCTGAAGCTGTGTCTGCTGAGCTTTTAGCAGTTCATGTTCCAGATGTTTTGTTCAGAGGAACACCAAACCAAAATTCTTGGTCCATTACAATTTACATTACACATAAATAAACATTACTGTTCTGAATCGACGCGTCAACATCTGTTTATATGCAGACGATACAGTTTTATATGCACCTGATTTTACTTGCTTTCCAGATATCATCATGAATCATAGAGTGAGTTACTAAAAACTAAATATTCCATGGAAGTGTGAATTTAATCCAGCATGGCTGTAAAATGATCTTTATATTCATTGATGCTGCTCTGGTTTATAGCGACTGATGACTCCTCACTCCTCCTAACTGGCTGTTTGGAGCCACAAGTGATCAACAAGTTGTCGGCTAAAACTCTAATCGAGTCTGTTGTAGAACGCATGCTGGTCTTTGTCATGGCTCAAAAACTGACGCAGAGAAACGCTCATCTGGATCACCTGCAGATTAATTCCACACCTGATATGTTCTGACCACAAGACAAGATCAATAAATCCACCTTTTGGTTTGCTTCAACAAAAGCAGACGAACTGTCGCTTTAGACAGCATGAATACATCAAAACTACTTCACATGCAGCCTACGAAACATTCATATCATGCAGTTTTCTTGTCAACATTCATACCAATACTGATACATCTGAGGTAAACCCATATCAGCAGATGAAAATGCATCGCTGCAGCCATAATTAAGGTTATTTTTGGCTCATAGCTTAATGCCAGAGTCAGATTTTGAGCCAGACCCGTGCTCCTCCAACGCCCTACTGCTTCAGTATGATGTTTTATGAGGAAGGGGAGGAGGAGGAGGACAGGGAGTAAAAACCTGTCTGCTTTCATCCAGCTGAACAGCTCCCTTCTCTTTTTAATAGAGTTTGTTCAGCAGTATGAAGTCCTATACAATACGTGTGTGTGTGTGTGTGTTACTGTGTGTGTCCAAAGCTGGGTAAAGCTACCAGCACCCGTGGGGCATTCAGGTGTAAAAGCAGCAATAAAGGCGTGGGATTTCTGAGGAATGGAGGGAGGAAGGCTGGGTATTTTCACAAATCGAAAAATGGAGGAAGAGAAGGAGGGGGGGGGGGGGGGGGGGGGG
>CM053995.1:713843-743150 GCA_028641955.1 Protonibea diacanthus | reverse complement strand
CTCCTCTCCTCTCCTCTCCTCTCCTCTCCCCTCCTCTCCCCTTCTCTCCTCTCCTCTCCTCTCCTCTCCCCTCCTCTCCCCTTCTCTCCTCTCCTCTCCTCTCCTCTCCCCTCCTCTCCCCTTCTCTCCTCTCCTCTCCTCTCCTCTCCCCTCCTCTCCCCTTCTCTCCTCTCCTCTCCTCTCCTCTCCCCTCCTCTCCCCTTCTCTCCTCTCCTCTCCTCTCCTCTCCCCTCCTCTCCCCTTCTCTCCTCTCCTCTCCTCTCCTCTCCCCTCCTCTCCCCTTCTCTCCTCTCCTCTCCTCTCCTCTCCCCTCCTCTCCCCTTCTCTCCTCTCCTCTCCTCTCCTCTCCCCTCCTCTCCCCTTCTCTCCTCTCCTCTCCTCTCCTCTCCCCTCCTCTCCCCTTCTCTCCTCTCCTCTCCTCTCCTCTCCCCTCCTCTCCCCTCCTCTCCTCTCCTCTCCTCTCCTCTCCTCTCCCCTCCCCTCCTCTCCTCTCCTCCTCCTATACAGAGCTCAGACGATGGTTCTCCTGTATCACTGATTATATTTGCTCAGGATAAACATTTTAGTTGTGCACTGAATGAGGCTGCCCTTCACATCACACATGTCATCTGCTCTAAATAGAACTGCAGGAATAACACATGCTAACATTAGTGACTGGCCTGCTGTTTGTGTTGGTGTGATATCAGCTTTCAAATGTGGAACCAAAGCAGGATTTTCAAAATAAATACCAGAGGACTGTAGGACGCACATGTTCATAATCAGAAGGAAAAATATCTGAGGAATGAACATTAATAACAAACATTTTCCTGTCACAGCAGGATGTGTCTCTGTCTGTCAGGCAGCAGCCTGAGCTCTTTCCTGGAGTCGTTGTTCATCTTTGGCTTTTTCTTCTGGATCTCTGACATGTTGACCCGGTTCAGTGTGGATGGATCACGGCAGCTCCAGACGTCCTTCTTCACAGCAGCCCATCCCAGCTCCTCCTGGAGGACCTCGAGGCGTTCCCAGGCTCGATGGACTATGTAGTCCCTCCAGCAGGTTCTGGGTTCCAGTTGGACGTGCCCAGAAAACACCCAGCCAGGGCACGCTCGTGTCCGCGATCTCATTCTTTCGGACACTGCCCAGAGCTCATGACCAGAGGCGAGGGTTGGAACGTGGAGGGACTGGAACACCGAGAGCTTCGTGTTCTGACAGTCCATCCAGCTCCATTAGACAACATGACCACGAGATACCTGAACTCCCTCACTGCCGTGTTCGTGTGGGTTCCACAGGAGCCTGGAGATACACGGTCCGCTCTGATATTTGTAATAATATCTTTATTTAAACGTGACATCGTCGGCACGTTGCGTCCCGCCCAGCTGACCTCCCCTTAACACGCCCGTTTCCCACAATGCATTCTGATAGTTTCCCCCGTCAGGAAACTCAATCCTGAGCTGTGGGACGTCTTCGGAGGAATTCCATTATGTTAGACACGCTGTGTGTGTGTGTGTGTGTGTGTGTGTGTGTGTGTGTGTGATCAGATTCCCTGTAGGTGAAGTCACTGTTAGCTGTCAGGTGTTTCATCATTTCACTCTCTGGATATCAACAGTGTGAAGCATCTGGCTCGATCCCATGACTCACATCTAACCTCTCACACACACACACACACACACACACACACACACACACACTCCTCTGTATATGTATCAGCTGACAGTTTGGATCAGTGTGTGACAGAAACCTCTCATGTGTGAAGAGGCTCTTAAGGTGGAGAAACTAAACTAAACTGAGTTTGGATCTGATATTTAAAACACACGCACGCACACACACACACACACACACACACTTTAGTTTAAAGAAACTCTTAGTTATGACTGATTAAAACACACACACAAGTGTTTTCAGTTTATTCTGAAAACTGTGACTCAGCTTTGGAGCCTCAGCAGGAGAGTTTGTGACTCGTTTATATCAGGAAACTTTTCAACTTTGAAACCATCAAAGAAAAAACAAGACTGGTGCTAACTAACTGAGCTAACAGCAGCTAACTAACTGAGCTAACAGCAGCTAACTAACTGAGCTAACAGCAGCTAACTAGCGGAGCTAACAGCAGCTAACTAACTGAGCTAACAGCAGCTAACTAACTGAGCTAACAGCAGCTAACTAGCAGAGCTAACAGCAGCTAACTAACTGAGCTAACAGCAGCTAACTAGCGGAGCTAACAGCAGCTAACATGAGCTAACAGCAGCAGCAGCGTGAGCTCTGAGAGCCTCGGTGGAGCTCAGACACAGAGGTGGCTCTGCTCTCTCAAATGAAACGTCAGTCTGCAGAAGTGAACCCTGAAACCTTCCTGCAGGTTCTGGTATCTCTACGACAGGTCAGCACCGTCCTGAGACTCTACAGACCACAGAACAACCCGTCTGCCGTCTGTTTGCTTCATAAGCTGTGGGATCTCTCTATGCCTCCTTTTTTATTGCCTAATTCCTAAATCCTCGTGTGGAGGAAGTTGGCAAGGCTGCAGAGAGGAGAGACCCGGTCCAGATCCAGAACAAAGACTCTTTTGTTTCTGTGGGACAGAAACCAGGAGAAAGTCAGAGTGATGGATACAACTCTGTGTGTGTGTGTGTGTGTGTGTGTGTGTGTGTGTGTGTGTGTGTGTATTTATAACTTTTTACTGAGAGTCAGCGGTCAGAAAATGTCCCGTACATGTGAAACCATAAATATCTGTAAAGGTTAATGGTGAGAAGTCGACGTGTCCTGTGGAGGTGAAGTGCTGCTCGTTAAAGGACAAACCAGAGACAGTTAAAGGTCCAGTGTGTGGACCTTAGTGCCATCTAGTGGTGAAGTCTCAGACTGCAACCAAGTGAAAACCCCTCACCTCACCCTCTCAGCAGAAACTACAGCCAGCGTTTGGTTGTCTCTTCTGGGCTGCCGTAGAAACATGACAAACTCACTATGGAAACATGTTACACACTTTAACTGTTGACATTCATGGATGGAGACCGAGCTGTTAGCAGGTGAGGCCGCACTGACAGGTATTATTTGTAGTTTTCAGTACCTGATGAGAGGACTGTGAACTTTCCAACAAGTTCAAACCTCAAATATTTAGATCAGCTCTCAAACAGAAGAAAAACAAAGATGAAGTTTCCCCGTCAGAGCTCGACTGACGATCTTCTGCCAAACGAACTTCTTCACATCTCTTTGTCCGGGTTCTGCTTCTTACATCAGCTGTTGTCATCACTGACACAGCTCTGTGTGTGATCAGTGAGTGGGCCAGTAAAAACATTAATGAGACCACAGAAAGTCTGGCTGTACTCTGCCGTCCTGACCCAGAAACAGGACTGAGGTGGTCTGAGCCGGTCCTCGCTGTGCCAATCTGCTGCTTTTGTCCGTTGACATTTCACTCTGAGACGTTCGGGTCTTTCCTCCAGGCGATGACTTCGCTCCTTCTTTTATCCACGCAGCAGTTTTTCTTTTCGCCGAGACAATGGAGCTGTCCCCTCGGGTCTGAAATGGATTCATCCTGTCTGTCCTTTTCCCGTCTGTTTATGCAGACGGATAAAAGGCAAACAGGAGGACAAAAGGTTTACTGACAGCCCAGAACAAAGACACAAATCTCTGTGCGTTGCTTATAAAACTGCTCCTTTCACACTCGTTGTGTGAGTCCTTGGACTCCACCTTCTTATGAAACTGAACCCGGCGATGCCGGAGTCCCTGGAAGTTTCCATCAAACATCAAAACATCAGAAAGTTAGCTGCTGTTAGCGCGTGTTAGCTCAGGTTGTTAGCGGCTGTTAGCTCATGTTAGCTCAGTTTGTTAGCTGCTGTTAGCTCATGTTAGCTCAGTTTGTTAGCTGCTGTTACTTCTGATTTTATGAAACATATGAAGCTCTTCTTCTTCCTTTCACTTGTCAATCACAAAAGTCGTCATCGATCGATGAATACACTCAGAACTCCAGGATGGACTGGACAGAGCAGTGAAGTCTGCTGACTGGACTGTGGTGAACAGAGCGCGCTCAGTCTGTGCTCGTCCTCGTTGCCTTGTGCTGCGAAGCGTCTGGCATGAAGATGAAGAGGTTTAATTGCGGCGAGGCTGACCTGTGGATCTGAGGCTCAAATGGATTTATTCACAGCTCCTGATCGATTGACTCTGTCTGGACCTGGAGTCACTGCTCGCCCTGCAGGAGCCAAAGCAGAGAAAGTGTGACTGATTAAAAGAGGTTTTAATAATGTTTGTTTGTTTGATCTACAGAATATCTGAGTGACTCCTCACTAATGAGCATCCAGCTCTTTATTATTCATGTGATTCCTTGTATTGATTTCTGCTCAGCAGTCACGTCTTTTTATTTTAAAGGTCGGTCTTTGGAGACTGGAAGCTGCTACAGAGGAGAAAATCAGAGCTGCTGTAGCTTTCCTGTGTCTGCAATTACAATATGTTCTATGTTCAGACAGTAAATCTGTCCAGACCTGTCGTTTTTACCGTTACTACTAAATTCCACCAAGCTACATCGCCGTCGGGCGGAATAAAACACCCTGTCCTGATCGTAAAAAACAGACGGGTCGCAGAGGTCGGGCCCTGAACAGTTTTTCAGTCTGCACTGTCTGCTCCGTCAATGTCCACAACTCCAGCTCTTCTTACGAACGAGGGCTGACTGTGTGAAGTCACTAAAAAGATCTTAGGGTTTGTAACCAAACATCAAAGAGTCTCTGAGACTGTTTGAAGTTTGGTTTTATCAAAGAAAGAAAACCTCTGAGATTTCTTTGCCAACACTTCGTCTGGATGGTTCTCTCACTCCAGCCTCCATTTTCTGTTTGTGATCTGAAACTCTTGTTGGTCGACGTGCCGAGAGACTACGTCCAGGTTTTAGACAGTCTGTGGGGACGTCATGGAGACTACGTCCAGGTTTTAGACAGTCTGTGGGGACGTCATGGAGACTGCGTCCAGGTTTTAGACAGTCTGCGGGGACGTCACAGAATGAAACAGGAGATCTGAAGCTCCTCCTGACATGCTGCTGTCTGCAGACTCTGCCTGTCTTTAATGCTTCCTGTGGCTCTCTTCCTTCCGTCTCTGATCTGCTGTTTGATCTCCTCTCATCCTCCTCGTCTGATCTTCAGTTTTTAAGATGTTTCTTTTCATCAGACGTCGTCTTTATCTCGACCCTCGGATAACAGCCTGCACAGAACGAGTCCTGATGAGAGTCACGATAACTTCCAGACAGCGTTCTGCACCCGTCCGATGCATCTGACGTCTTCATCTAGCCTCAGTTTGTGTGTCCACATCTGAGGACCGTCTCTGGGACCATGAACACTTCAGCCCTGGTATAGGGGCGCTATACCAGGGCTGAAGTGTTCATGGTCCCAGCAGGAGCCGAACACGACCGCACACGAAAGAAATGGGAGCGTCCTCGTGTTTACCGCAGTGTCACCTCTCACTCCGTACACGGTTTGTCTGAACGGTGCCATCGGGTGAGCGCTTCATTTCATCAGACTACAGAGAATCTGTGGCTCTCCCACAGAGAGGACATTTTATCTGTTAGCTGATTAATTTGTTCCCGGCCCAGTAATCCATCACGTCTGTGTGAAAAGAAATAATTGGAATATTTCCCATGAAGTCTTTCTGTCCGCCTTACAGCAGGAACATTTATCATCATTCATCAGCAGACGAGGCTCGGAGCTGAAATAATCGACTTCATTCTTCCTGTTAAGTGATGAAATAATCGCTGCACTTCTCCACAGTTTGTCAGGAAGGAAGATTTCCCTCAGCCAAACTTTCTGTAATGCCTTTTAAGTCACACACACACACACACACACACACACACACCACCAACTATTTCACTGATTTTGGTGAAACTGGATCATATTTTATGGAGAAAATGTTTTCTGGTTTTCCCTCTGATGTCCTCCGGCTGCTCCGCCTCAACTCTCTGTGATTTACAGAGTTTATGATGGACAGTGAAGTAAACTGCTGACAGCTGTAGCTGCTGTTAGCTCATGTTAGCTCAGTTTGTTAGCTGCTGTTAGCTCATGTTAGCTCAGTCTGTTAGCTGCTGTTAGCTCATGTTAGCTCAGTTTGTTAGCTGCTGTTAGCTCATGTTAGCTCAGTTTGTTAGCTGTTGTTAGCTCAGTGCACTGGGGGAGTGTTAGTGTTTTGGACCACCAGGAACAAGAAGAGGTGTTCAGGTCCAGCAGTCAGCAGCTTCTATGGACATAATGGCAGAGGAGCAGAGAGTGAAGAGGACGCTGACGGAGGAAGCTAAGAAGAGAAAAGGAGAGAGTGAGCGAGCAAGAAGCCGCCGGACAAGAGTAAATCTGGGACTGACTTTTAGTGGTTGGTGAGAGCTTGGTGAAATAAAAGGCTGAAAGACAGACGCCGAGCTGGGCTGACTGCTGTTGGACTAGTCAGTAATATTAGCTGCTGCTGTGTCTGCTGCTGGTGACCTGGTTGATGATTGGCTGTTAGCAAAGTTGTCGACTCGCTAGTTTCTGATCAGAAGTAATGTAATCAGAGTAAATACTCGAGTACAGCTGTAGTCATGGTTACCACCCTGGTAACCCACCATGGGATCACACTCTGACCAGAGGCACATGTTGCGTGTGGTTTTATCTGATGGGAGAAGTCGCTCTGCTTCCTGCTTCCATCAGTCTGGAATGTGAAGGCGGCTGCCGGCCAATAGGAACATGAGATACTGCAGCATGCGGGTCACACACACACACACATGGTCAGTGTGTTTGGTGGGTCCTGTCTGGCCTCAAACGTTCTCTATTCCAGCAGCTGATGAGGAAACTGTTTACTGAGACAATGAAGCAGCTGTGGAGTCAGCTCATTTCTCCATAGGACTCTATAATTGGACTCCTGCATTAGAAAGAATGCTGTTTGAAGACACCTCCGTGTTGGCTCCACTTCGCAGACCCGGAGGCTCCGTCCACTAATTACACTGTCAGTGACTCGTTCAGTGCAGAGCATCATTACAGCTCGTGGTTGCAGCTCGTCAGTCTCCATTTTGTTCTCATGTAGTCTGAACACGTGACGTTAAAGATGAGCGCTGCATGGATGATAGAAATGGAGAGAGTAGATAATCCGTCAGCTGCTTGACAAATGTCCTCCACTTTTCTCATCCGTCAGGTGGATGTAATGAACGTTTGCCAGTGAAGGTGATTAATTAAAGTGCCTGGAGGAAGCTGAACTCTGCTGCTGCTGCTCGAAGTGTGATTAATTATGAAGAGCAGCAGATGAAAGTCAGAGCCGGAGGCTTCCTGTGGATCCTCAGTGATGAAACTCCACTCCGCTCAAATTTAATCCTTCACACCAAGCAGGAAACACATCTCACTGCCAGCTTCCTCTCTTACCTTCGTGCTGTTTGAGTTAGTCATAAAAAGTCGTTTGATTCAGTTTGTGAGTGATTCTGAGAGCTGCAGCAAAGACACGGATCATCGGTGGACCTGAGAGGGGCTGAGTCTAACGACATGTTTATTTCTGCTGTGTGGAACGTTTAATTTCCCAGCCACGGAGATTGCTGCTTGGTTGTTAACTTGTTAGCTTGTTTTAGCTTGCTGTCAGCTTGATTTTGCCTGTTAGCTCAGTACAGTTGTCATGAACGGGGAAATTAGCTATAGAGACCAAAACTGTTTTTTGTACCAGGCTGTAAACATGTTTATTTCTGCTGTGAAGTTGGACATTTGAACATGGGGACTTATGGAGACTGACTCACTTCTGCAGCCAGCCTCAAGTGGACGTTAGAGGAACTGCAGTTTGTGTCACTTCACTTCACAGAGACAGTTGTGCTTTTAGCTAAATGCTAATTTTTACCACGTAAGTTTAGCATGTTAGCATGCTAACATCTGCACGGTGTGAAGGCAACGACTCTAATCAAACAAAGAAAGCTGTGATTCATCGTCATGGCAACAACACTCACTCTGAGGTGGAGTGTTGGCCTGATGGAGGTCAGAGTTCATCCTGAGGAGAACGTTTCATCTGCCTGAGAGTTGTTGAGATGTTTCAGTCTGGTCCACTTCTTCTGAAGATCATTGCGTTCACGCGTTTCTTCAGTCAGCTTGAATTTCCACATCTGTCCGTGTTTGTGGTCGTCCTGACAGCTTCCTGTTTGTCCTCCGGGGACTTCAGCGCTCTGTCAGGTGTACTGAGGCATCTGCGCGTCTCACTGAGGTAAACTGGAGCCCGAGGCGTCCGTAACGTTACACCAGCAGTTAGCGTGACCTCTGACCGGCCCGAGTCCTGCAGTCATCATCTCACTACACTTCTCTGGGAGCGTGCACGGAGCAGCAGCAGATGACTGACAGTAATGAATTTAAAGTTTGATTAATAAACGCTCACATGAGGTAACGCTCTGCCGCTAACTGTCGAGGAAATCCGTCTCTACAGCTGCAAACTGCAAACATGTGTGCAGCCGTCCGAAGCCATCAGCCTGAGGACTTTATTAACACCAGGACGCCGTGTGGAGTCTGTTCATCATTTGATTCCAGAGGTGCAACAAACATCTGGAGCCATCATGGACGTCCACTGAAGAAGAACCGGACCTGGTTCCAGAGCAGTTAACGATGATGGTTCACAGGAGCCTCACAGCTTCTGAACGGAGCTGCTGATCGCCAACTGTTCCGATCAGACTGATCGCTGTGATCGTCTTTTTTCTTTTATTAAATTTCCGTCCTCTGACAGTGAACTGAAGAACAGACGGCTCCTCGAGCTGAGCCACAGTTCAAGACCAAAATTCATCGAATAATCCTTTTTAAAAAACAGCGCTCTTCAGGTCGAACCTGTGAACTCGAAGGAAATGGAAATCACCTGTAACACTGGCCTCCATTTTGTGTGGTGTGTTTAAGGACAGAGTGCCGACTGACTGTGGTCAGTTTGAGCGGCAGCCAGTCGAAATGGACTCCACAGTTTTCAAATGAAGCAGTGACGTGCCGAAGGAGAAAATCGATTAGTGCTGGAGAATAATACACACTGTGTGTGTGTGTGTGTGTGTGTGTGTGCTGCAGAATGTGGATGCAGTGTTTACAAAAAGGTTCATCCAGTCTTAAGTCATTAAACTCGTTAACTTGCCTGTTAACATTTTAAAGGAGCGAGGACTCGACCTGCAGCTGGTACCTGAACCTGTTTGTATCTGTTACAGTCAAACCAACGTCAGCAGCTCGTGTGGAGTCAGATGTGTTCAGGTCTGAACATGTGAACTGTTTATGGAGGTCAGGTGAACGTGCATACGTACCGTACGTATCAGTGCCGGGCCTGTGGGTCGTGTTGAAGGGCCACAATAAGTCCAAACCAGCAGAGCCACAGTAACCATGACGACACGTATGATGAAAGTTTATTCAACGTATAGTTACAGTGTATTCAGTGTATTTAAGAGACTTTATAATCTAAATAAAATAAACTTATACTGAAGAACTAACTTCACTCGTTTGTTCACAGACTGTCTAAAACCTGGACGTAGTCTCTGAGACGTCCCCGCAGACTGTCTAAAACCTGGACGTAGTCTCTGAGACGTCCCCGCAGACTGTCTAAAACCTGGACGTAGTCTCTGAGACGTCCCTGCAGACTGTCTGAAACCTGGACGTAGTCTCTGAGACGTCCCCGCAGACTGTCTAAAACCTGGACGTAGTCTCTGAGACGTCCCCGCAGACTGTTTAAAACCTGGATGTAGTCTCTGTGACGTCCCTGCAGAATATATTAATATTCAGTATATTTACAGTGTTCACAGTACTCTCATAACATTTAAAGTATATTTATCATTATACCCGTAGCACATACACATACATATATACATATATAATATATACACGTGTCGTAGCTTTAGCTCGTCTGTTCTTGCAGGACGTCTCGTCTTTGAAGTCGGCTGCTCTGTGATCAGAGAAGCAGCAACAACTGCAGCCAGATGGCAGGAAACTGATCACATATTAGAAAAATGTCAGCGTGTGTGTGTGTCTGTGTGTGTGTGTGTGTGTGTGTGTGTGAGAGAGAGAGAGAGAGAATCTGAAAACTCTGGTTTTGTGTTTCAGTGGACGAGGACATCAGAGCTTTTCCATGCTGACGCTGTCGGCCTGTTCAGACACGTTCAGATGATGGAGACGACCGCTTCACCTCAAATCAAACGCTGCAGTGCTAAGCAGATAACTGATAGATAACTAAAACCTGGACGTAGTCTCTGTGACTGTCACAGACTGTCTAAAACCTGGACGTAGTCTCTGTGACGTCCCCGCAGACTGTCTAAAACCTGGACGTAGTCTCTGTGACTGTCACAGAGTGTCTAAAACCTGGACGTAGCCTCTGTGACTGTCACAGACTGTCTACAACCTGGACGTAGTCTCTGAGACGTCATGTTTCGGGCGTGGCTCCCTGCAGCTTCAGTCTTTAGTGGCTGCTGGAAACTTTCGATCTGAAGAAATGAGATGCAGATGATGCAGCAGTGATTTTACAATCCTGCTTTGAGTTTAGTTCTCGTTTCTTTCTGCTGTTACAGGATGGAAGACAGAAGCAGAATCAAAGATCACTGATCACAACTGATAAAACTAGTTTCATAAGAGCCGCTGAGTCTTTGGAAAGCTGCAGGTCGCCTCGAGGGTTCAAATCCGGCCGGCAGCCTCGTCGCTCTTTTTATCACCAGCCAAGTTTTTATACAACAACCACCTATTTTATCTCCATGGACGACAAGCGGGACTTCAAACATTCATTAACAGAATGAACAAACATCAAACCAGCGTCATAAATCTTCATCGATCTCATCTTGATGAAGACTGAAATATAATGACCTTGTTTTGGCAGACGTGATGATTCCAGCAGCAGAGACTGAACCTGTCTCCTCCTGCATGGCGGCGTACGAGTTGGGACTGGAAACAGACTTCAGAGATCTCCACCTCTGTGGTTAAAGCATGGTTAACCACCCGTTAACGCTCTGCTCACTGTCTTAGTCAAAGTCGAGAACCAGGTCTTTATCTTCAGTTCAAACTGTTCATACTGACTTCAGCTTCGGACTCTGGCACTGTCACACCTGCTGTACGTGGGCAGCGTAGGACGACTGACCAAGTGTCAGTATTTAAAGGGCCGGGAGCGAGAACATGTCGGCCATGTTTACCTCATTTATCAGGTCACCTGTGTACAGGTGAGAGTGAGGTAACCATCCAGCATGTTCTCTGGACTCTGTGGTCACATTAGCAATTATAAATATGCATCCTCCATTAAATACAATTAATGTTGGGAAACTTAGCAGGTTACATTATGGATGTGACGAAACTTAAAGTGACACGTCTATAAATCATGTTTGTCCCTCTGTGGTAACCATGACTACAGCTGTACTCGAGTATTTACTCTGATTACATTACTTCTGATCACAAACTAGTGAGTCGACAACTTTGCTAACAGCCAAACATCAACCAGGTCACCAGCAGCAGACACAGCAGCAGCTAATATTACTGACTAGTCCAACAGCAGTCAGCCCAGCTCAGCGTCTGTCTTTCAGCCTTTTATTTCACCAAGCTCTCACCAACCACTAAAAGTCAGTCCCAGATTTACTCTTGTCCGGTGCCAGCACTCCTTTTCTCTTCTTAGCTTCCTCCGTCAGTGTCCTCTTCACTCTCTGCTCCTCTGCCATTATGTCCATAGAAGCTGCTGACTGCTGGGCCTGAAGACGTCCTCCTCAGACAGCCCAGCTAACAAACTGAGCTAACCTTAGCATTAATCGTGACATTAATAAAAGTAGTAACTCTCTGAAAGTACAGCTGTGCAGTATTTTGCTGCCTGACTGTAAAGCAAAGTAACTCCTGCATGTTGGCAGCAGAGACGTAGCATGACTCATTTCTGTGACAGTGTTCTCAGTAAACTGCACAGGCCTCATGAGTACCACCCTGAGGGGTCACAAAGGGAAGAGCCCAACATGACAAAGATCTGATGTCAGTCTGCAGCAGACGTGATGTTCTGTTTTCAATCTGGATCAGACGTTCTTTCTTTTCTTGCAGTGTGTCGTTGTGGAAATGAAAACAGTGGAACGATGCCAGGCGGAGCCGGACACAGTGCCAGCAGAGCTGTGGAAGATTTCCATGTGAATCGTTTCCATAAAACTGATGTGGTGACACCAGCGAGTCTGTTGTTCTGCCCAGTTTTCTTTCTTAAATGTCCAGAACGTCCCATCAGGGTCCTTCAGCAGCTCAGAGTTACACTCATAAAGTTTAACAGTCTTTAGTCTGAGACTGCTGAAACGTCCCGTCTTCATCTGAGCACAGGCAGGACTGCAGTTTGTTCCCCATCACTTACATCAGCACGCTGTCAAGAGATCTCTTCAGTCAGGAACACGAGGAACACTACGAGAAGGCTCGCCTTCCTTCAGACTGAGGAGTTATCTCAGTCTACCTACAGTAGAAGTCAGCTTCATCTCCACATTCATTCATTTGTTTCATTTTGAGCGTTTCCTCTGAAATCCAGCCAAGCGTGAAAACAGATGGAAACACGTGAAGTCCATCAGGACAAACACTCGACATGAGGACAGAAAAATGTTCGTGTGGTACGTCATGTCACCGCCCTCACATCGGAGGTCACGCTCGTGTCAGACTGAGGATCTCAGATTCTGTTTGACTTCCACGTGTCATTTTAGAAACAGAAACTTTGTTAGTTTTCAGGTTTTGAGGTTTTCCTCTGACGTGTTGTGTCTGTCTTCAGCCTCCTGCTGCTGCTTCTCTGCTTCATCTCAGGTTTCTTCTTGATTTCTGCAGAAACGCTGAAACTTGATCCGTCCAGAGGCCGACGGAGGCGAGGAGGACGGAGGAGGGCGGAGGAGGACGGAGTGTAGATGTATAATGCTGCTGCTGGAGGAAACCACAGAACTCAACTCCTGCTGCTTTCCTTGTTTATATTGAAGTCACAGGTCGGTTTCCTGATGTTCAGACGTCTGTGAATCTTCCCTTCACGTTACTTTGACGCCCAGCTGTCAGCTGACATGTGAAACACAAAGGTGAACAGATGAGGAGCGCTTGATTTATCCAAACTCACTAATGAAGTGTTTGTTTGAGGCGGCTCAGTCACTCGCAGCACGCTAAAAAAACCAAAGCAGCAGCTGCTGAGTTTGGAGAAACAGCTGGAGAAGATTTGAAACGTGATCCTGCAGAGAGGACTGTGTTTATATATGAAAGACTTTACAATAAGAATAAATCCTTCAGAGAGCTGCAGCTGAACAAACCGACCGGACTGCAGATGGCAGGAGTCCAAACAGGAAGTTCTCCTGTTCATCAGGTGTCTCTTCAAGGCTGTTTTCTGTTTTATGTTGCTGACGGGACACGAAAGACGGCATCAAACTTTTTAAACTGCGTGCCACCTCTGGAAACATCTGGCTGTCCGAGTACCACCGTCACAACAGACGTTCATCTGAGCAGCTGATGACGGTTCTTTAAAATCTGACAGATTTGGACGGAAACGTGTCGTCGTTGTTCGTGAACACTGAGACTCACACAGCAGAACTTCGTTACAGATTTTATTATTCAACTGAACTGCACATCTGAAATCAAACATGACCTTTATTTAGTTAGTCTGTCTACAGAAGCCATCTTCAGTCATCTATTGTACTGATGTTCTTTTAAACTCACCAAGAAGAACCGGTCAGGTTTTGTTCAGCGTCTTTAAAGCGCTTTGTGTTTCTTTGTTTTGATCTTGTGCTCACAGTTTGTGTTCTAACTTAACTACAACCAAACTTACACGCAGAGCTCTGAGAGGTCGCCCCTGCACGTGTCTGACCGTGTGGATGATTCAGATTAATGTAGAGTTAGCTGTGATTTAATATTCTGTCCCTGCAGAGCTGCTGATTCTCATCGCAGCCTCACACTTCACCATCTGTTTATTACACGGATGTTTTGGAGATGTTGATTTCAACTGCAGCAGTTCCAGTAAAAGAATATTAATTATCTGCTTTCAAAACGAAAGTCTGACGGTTAACTGATCATTAGTGGTTAATACTACATCGTAACATGTCTGCAGCTTTTGTAGTTTAAATCTCACTGAGACTAACTGGATTAATTAAAGAAACAATCAGAGGATCCACGTACACCGGATCGATAATATGCTCCTCTGATGAGAAGACGTTTAAGGCATCGCTGAGCTCTCGCGCTCAGCACTTCCAGTCCTGGTTTCTATATCCAGAAAAAAACCCTCTGGAATCCGGATACTCCGCGTCAACGAACAGCACAAACTCACACAAAGTAAAAGAGCTTCCACCCGTCCAGCCGTTCCTCAGTGAGGTCCAACCCTGACGTAGAGCGATGAGCTTCTGGCTCTCAGTCAGTGTTCCAGTTCATTCCAGAGGTGAAGGTCAAACTGGGAAACTCGTTTCTTTACGCAGCCGCTTTGTGCACGTTGTCATGTTGAAACAGGAAAGATGAAGCTGGAAGAACACTGTTGAAGATGTCAGTGTGTTATATGTACAGCTCATGTTGGACCTGATATAATCTGGACTATGTGTCAGAAATGGTCCATATCTGGGAGAGCGTCATCCTCGTGGTTCAACCTGCGGCTCGACCCACGAGAGTCACTGCATCAGAAGTTCAGCGCAGTGTGGACGTGACCTTTCCCTTCCCAGGCCCCGCCTCCTTCCCTTGAGGCCCCTCCCTCCTGAAGGAGGCGGGTCAGGATGTTGAGGAGACGCTGATGGACAGCCCAGACCTGCCCTGTCTCCCCTCCGCCACCTCCATCCTCCTCTCTCTGCTCCACGCCTCCTTCTGTTTCTGAACACTCCTGCACCGCCCGCTGCAGCTCCACCTGTTCAGAAAACAAAACACAGGAGATCCTTTCAAATCTCGACCAATCACTGCGCTGGAAATCTCAGTGTAATCCCACTGTGGTAACTATGTTCAGCTGTTTCTCTTCTTCAAGTTAAAACGTTAACAAGCGAGCATAATGAACCTACCTGCAGGGGGAGTCCTGCTTTGGCCCCAAGCAGTGTCGGAGAAAACCACGGCCTGAAGATCTTCTCACAAATCACCTGAAGAGAAGACGAAGAAAAATCAAAGGAGTGAAGATGGAAAAAAGAGGAAGGAGAGAGACCGATGAGAAAAAAAGAAGAGAAGACGCAGAGAAAGGGAAAAGAGGACAGGAAAGGAAAGAAGAGGAAATATCAACGAATTGTGTTGAAATAAAAAGAGTGGAGCATGAAAGGAGAGGAAGAAACAGGAAAGACGAGTGGGAAAGAAAAAGGAAGAGGTGGAAATGAAAGGAAAGAAGAGACGATGAAAGAGAAGGAAGAGAAAAGACTTTTTATTCGTCGATATGCAGATGACGCCTCGCTTTACATTAGCAGTCAGTACGATACACACACACACACACACACACACACACACACTGCTGTTATAAAGACAATGCCTCCTTTCTCTGAGGACATGATTGACAGGCGGAGGGGTCATCAGAGGTCGCCCCAAGTGGACCAATAGGACAGTGGCGTGTCATCAGCGTGTCATCAACACCTTCTGTCCTGTGCCGGCGATCAGTCCGCGTCACTCATCTTCACTTCTTCTCTTCCTTTGTTCATAATTAACCCTTTCCTCTTTTCTTCTGCTCCTCTTTCATTTTCTCTGTTCGTGATCTGAATTCCTGTTTTTTGTTTTTTACTATTTTATCTAGTTTTCCCTCATCACGTTTCCTTTGCCTTTCATCTCTTGTACCAAATTTCTTCTTTACCATTTTTATATCTTCTAACAACCTTTTTCAGCATTAAGCTCCACTTTTGCTTCAGATTTATTAAAAATGTTGAGTGCTCCTCTTCCTCTTCTTCCTCCTCCTCCTCCTCTTCCTCCTCCTCCGGCTTCAGATGCCATCGTGTTTGTGCATCACATCCAGTCGTCACTCATAGAAAAACATTTTCCCTCCGTCTCATATTCGCACACGTTCTCCTCCGATGAATGCGGGTATCTCGTATCATATGACATGTGATACAGAAGCCGGCAGGGTGATGAGAGTCTGTCCGGGCGTTGTCATGGTGATGACGGCGGTGACGGTGATGTCCGACGTGGCTTTTGTGTCCCAGACGTTTCCGCTGAGGCTGATGGGACGACGCTTCAAAATGGCCTCAAGTTACTGTTTCATCCCGAGACTCATCGGAAGAGGCCGAGTGTAGATTGTTATTATTATTATTATTATTATTATTATTATTATTATCAGTATTATTATTGTTATTATTATTATTATTATTATTATTATTATTATTTTGATTATTATTATTATTATCAGTATTATTATTGTTGTTATTATTATTTTTACTATTACATATTATTATTATTATTATTATTATTATCAGTATTATTATTACATATATTATTATTATTATTATTATTATTTTTTTGATTTATTATTATTATTATCAGTATTATTATTGTTGTTATTATTATTTTTATTATTATTATTATTATTATCAGCATTATTTTGATTATTATCATTATATTATTATTGTTATTGTTCCTCCTTTATATAAATTCTCAAGCGCTACATTATTAATAGAGTTCTGTGTAACAAAGTATTTGTGTGCAGTGAATTTCTCGATCTTGATGTGAGATATTGCTTTTAAAATTAGACTGATCTAAATTAATATACTTAATATAAAATATAATCTATCCATAATTTAATTTGAAAGTCAATTTAAACTAAACAAAAATGTAAACAGAATTTTATAGCAACTTTATACAATGTGATGTCGGGTACAACAACAATAATAATAACAACAATAATAATGATGATGATGATAATTATAATAACGTTATTATTATTATTATGACAATAGTCAGATAATAATGCAGAACCATAATTTAATCCATAATTAATGAATAAAAGTTTTTATAGACGGAAATGATTCATGATGATTTACATGAAGATTTTAAAACTTAAAATTAATAAACGATCTCTCATTCTTTCTCCTGACGCCGACCTGCAGAGAAATCCTCTTCTCGTGTTTCTGATCACCGAACGACAAATGAAATTAAAACACGTTCAGCTCTCTAATAAAACAACACGACGGTGTCAGCACGTTCAAACCTCCTGTCCTCAGATCAGTAATTATCATTCCACACACACACACACACACACACACACACACACACACACACACACAGTCAATACTTTTCTGCACACATGCACTAAATGTTGTGAAAGATGGATTACCCAGAATTCCTGAGCAGCAGACACAAAGTCTGTAATTTTAGGAAGCGCCAATGGAGGGAGGAGCGAAAGGCGACAGCGAACATTCAGCCTCATTAATACCTGAGCTGCACACACACACACACACACACACACACACACACATGTAGATAAATGTAGACTTTGGAAGAGCTCTTACATTCAAACATTCAAAATCTGAAGTTTGCAGATTTTGTTTTTATTTTTTTAATTCATATTTTTTATTTAAAACATTTTTCTTTAATGATTTTAAATGATCACGCAGTGCTTCATTTTAATTTACGTCACTGACAAACGAACGAATCCAAAGACACGCCTTAAAATTATACACTATAAATTATATATTCTTTTTTTGTTTTGTAATACGTGGGAACTGAATTATGAGCCACTGTTTTATCTCTTTATACTGTCATTACACTATAAGCTAAATTATATCAAGAAGAAATATTTGATATTTCGATCTCTCAACATGATTTAAATAAGAAAGAATATATATAAATATATTTTTCTATTTCATTTATTTCAATGTGAAATTTTACAATGCCAACAAATATTATAATATATCCTGTAAAATAGGTTTACTTTATTTAAATTAATAAATACACTGATTATTAATTATTAATTATTTTAATCACAGGACAACAACATGTATTTATATGTACAGCTTATTAATTCACAATTAGATTGTACTGCATTTTGCATACACACACACACACACACACACACATATATGTAACTATAATTATATAAAATAAAGCTTTGCTGAGCACGGTTTGGTCAGCTTGTTAAAGATTGTAAGTTACGTTATCACAGAGAAAGAGAAGAAGAAGGAGGAGAAGGAGGAGGAGGAGGAGGAGGAGCAGAGGTCTGAGGCCCAGCAGAAATAGCAGCTCTCTGGACGTAATGGCAGAGGAGAAGAGAGTGAAGAGGACGCTGACGGAGAAAACCTCGGCAGGTTTTTGTATCACGTTTCACACCACATGATCTCGATGTAAGAGAACAGACCTCTTGTCTTGCGACCTCAGTCTTACCTGCAGGTTGCTGTTGCGCGGCGGGGCTCACACTCGCGCTTAGTTCAGGTTAAGTACCCTGGACGAACAGTCGGCTAGTTACAGCTGGCCGCCGCCAAGGCAGTTCTGGTCCAGGATGTCTTCATCTTTGTCAAGAATCAAAACCACGCGATCGCCACTTACCTGCAGGAGACTAAACCTCAGCTGTGTTTGAGCTGATCCACGCCACTTCATTACAGATACAGCAGCGAAAGCTGAGGACACGCCATTCCTCTCCAACAGGAATCCAACTTCAGGAGGAGCGCTCTTGGTTTTGGGATACACGATTATTAATGTGAAGTATTTAACACTGATAGATTCATTTGTAATCAACTTGTCAGCTGATGAATCATTTGTGGCATTAAAATGAAAGCGGACGCGAGCTAACTCAAACATCTGCAGAGGTTTTCAGCTTCTCAGATGGTTTAGTGCAGCAGACTGTCATTAATTCGGCGCCGCAGGTCTGTGCTGACCGCCGCCAAAAGATCACAGCTTAATCTAAACGATTTCATCTTTCAGCACTTCAGGCTCGCGGAGAATGTTTGGAGCTCCAACAATGGCAAGTCAGCCAGCTGCTCTGCTGTTATTCGTGTGAACACGCTAACAGCCTGGTTTATAAGCCAGCACTGTAAACACACAAATGTCCAACATGGAAACAGAAATCTGCAGCTTAATGAGCCACACACACAGGCCGGGCTGTGCATCGCCAGGAGAACTGGCTACAACAACAGACACCTCGAGGCTGCAAGACAGATACCTGTCACCTGCTCTTCCAGACTTACACCTGCAGCGCCAGACAGGTGCTGGCTGGCTACGCTGGACGTTAAAATCATACAATCAATGAACTTATTAACTTGTAAGACGCCTTCTCACTGAGTGTGTCGGCTCGCTCTCTGTCCCAAAACTGCATCTCCGCCACAAGGAGCTCCACTTCAGCTCGGTGCAGTTTAAACAGAAGGCTGACTTCCTGTTTAGTCTCCAAACACTTCAGAGTTTATCATGTCTGTGTTCAGAACTTCTGTCTGTTCTGATGGATCTAGTTAAATATTGTAATGAACATGACTGAGAGAACGCTGTGTGTGTCCTGATGGTCAGAACTCTTTAGACACTTCAAACCCTGCACACGCAGAAACGCCTCTCCACCCGGGCCGCTCTCCTGCAGTGACTCTGAACGCGGTGGAGAGACTCACCGCTGTGGTCCTTCCTGATGGCAAAGTTCTCTGGTTTGATGTCGCACAGGTGTAGTTTGTGGGTGAAGTCGTTGTCAAAGTGCCACACCATGTCCAGAAAACTCAGCGCCAGCGCGGTGCACCATCTCCCCTGGCGTCCACCCCGCCCGGTCCGTTCGGGCTTTGTTGACTTGCAGCCAGAAACAGCCACGCTCCTCCAGGAGAAGATGTTCTGTCCCAACGTGTCCGGCCGATACAGGTACTCCACAGCTGTAGAAGTGATCAGCAGGAGCCCAGCACCTTGGCCACGTGGGTGCTGAGGTCCTGCAGGACTCTGAATGACACACACAGATACATACTCAGACTTAACAGTGGAACGGAGTACCACACACACACACACACACACACACACACACCTCCGTCACTGCAGCCCAGATAAGCAGCAGAGGTCGCTTTCTCGCCGCTATTTTTGGACTCGTGGAGTTTGTCAGTTGTCTGGAATGTTGTCTGAACGCCGCTTCCGAACGCTACTGAACGTCGCCTGTATGTTGTCTGAACTGCCTGAACGCCATCTGAACGCCGCCTGTATGTTGTCTCGAACGTCAGCCTCGAACGCCGGCTGAATGTTGTCTGAACGCCGCCTGAACGTCGCCTGAAATGTTGTCTGAACGTTGCCTGAACATCGCCTGAACGCGTATTCTGAACGCTGTCTGAACGCCAGCCTGGAACACAATCTGAATGCTGGTTCGAACGCTGTCTGAACGCTGTCTGAACGCTGTCTGAACGCTGTCTGAACGCTGTCTGAACGCTGTCTGAACGCTGTCTGAACGCTGTCTGAACGCTGTCTGAACATCGTGCTTCCGTATGCTGTCAGAACGCCGCCTGAACGCCGCCTGAATGTTGTCTGAACGCTGCCTGAACGCCAGGCCTAAACGCTACCCGAACGCCGCTCATGTTGTCTGAACGCCGCCTGAACGTCGCCTGAATGTTGTCTGAACGCCTGAACGCCGCTCGAATGTTGTCTGAACGCCGCCTCGAACGCCATCTGGAATGTCGCCTGAATGTTGTCTGAACGCCGCCTGAACGCCGCCTTCCGAACGCCGCCTGTGCCTTCAGACTGAAAAAACAGCTCACGTTTTTCTTCTTCGCTTTCGTACACGCAGTTCGGTGCCTGGCGTGGTACGACTGACAGTTGTTCATGATAATGATTCGCTCCTCTCTGCCTGTAACTCACATAAAAGAGTCTGGACGAGAAGACGTGACTTACCTGAGGAAGGTGTACTCTCCTGCTGCAGCAGTAGCACTACAGCGAGAAGCCAGCTCTGTTTTGGAGTAACTCTTGTCTCTGTTTCTTTTAGCTTCTTCCCCAAACTGGCCAGAGAGCTGTTACTCCCCTCCTCCTCCTCCTCCTCCTTTCATCCTGCCCCTCTCAGCCAGCCCAGAGTTTCTCTCACCCGAGATCAGACAAAGGAGATCTTCACTGTGAACTCAAGCACAGAGCAGTTCATTTCCTTCATAAAACACACACAGTGCTCACGAGCAGAATCAGCATTAGCTAGCTATCAAATAGCCGTAGAGACCAAAACTGTTTTTTGCAAAAATTGTACAAAGCCAGGTTTATTTCTGCTGTGAAGTTGACACGGAACATGGGGACTTATGGAGACTGACTCACTGGAGCCAGCCTGGCGGGACGCATGTTGCCGTTATTGTTTTAGCTCATTGTTAGTTTGTCTCAGCATGTTGTTAGCTTGTCTTAGCATGTTGTTAGCTTGTTTTAGCATCTGTTAGCTGGGCTCCGATGGTTATCACACGTGTTACGTGACGACCACTTCCAGAGTGGCGAAACCACGCCGAGAGGGGAGAGCTGGCCAGCTGGGTCCTGTCGGGCGAAGGTGACGAAAGTTAGTCATGATTTTATGTCTCCTGATAATCTGAGCCCACAGTCGATGGCGTGCTCAGACGTCACCTGGTAGCTCGCAGGATTCCCAGCTGTCATATGAGGAGAAGTTCTCCAGCTTGGACTTAGTGATGATAAGTTTCTCCAGCGCGCCGATCACCTCTTCCCATTCTCGCAGTAGAGGCAGCGCTAGACTGCAACCAGCCGAGCACGCACAGATCCTCGCACATGTCCTCACACGGAGCTCCTCGCCGAACTCCAGACACTGTATGGCAGAGCGAGGAAGGCAGAGCAGAGGTGACAGGTCAGCAAGATGCAACATTCACACCAAACCAGACATTATCGCACGCTACGAACGCTAGCCATAACGCCACACCCAATGATTCAGAAGAGTGCATAAGAATGCGAGTATCGCGTGGTCGGCTATTTCAAGTTCAGGTTCTGTGACGCTAACCAGACAGAAGCAAACGATTCATCTATAAGCTAGCTAAAGTAGCTATACGTCAGCTAACGTAAGTTCACAAATATTTTTGTGTTTCCTCACAACATTATCAGAAGCTAACATCGTGAGCTAAATTACCTTTCAGATTTTTTTCTTTTTACCATAGACCTGACCCAGAACACACACACACACACACACACACACACAATTCGTGTCCAGAGGTGTGAGGAATGAGGATGAGGATTACTGCCAGTACTTGGTCCGGGATTAGCTGGCTAATCCTCACTGGGCTCACATTCCAACACAAACATCAGTCAGTAAGAAGCTCAGAATAAATCCAGACGTCACACAGCCGCTCCGACCATCACGGGATTTGTTTATACCTGCTGTCGCCCCTTTAGCCTCCAGCACAACGCCTGGCAGAGTTCTCAACCCTAACTTGTTAGCTTTTTTGTAGTGGCTCTACATGTTAGCACAGGTCGCTGCTTTGTATGAACTAATGATCAGTCTGACGACATATACATGTATATAATATCAGTCTGTTTCTCTTTTTGACCTTGTGATCAAATCAAACATGTTTAATATTATCAGACGGTCGATACGCTAGTTACTATGGTAACAGCTGAAAAAAAGAACCCCTAAACCTAGCTAACAGAAACTAACAGGAGTTAACTGAAGCTAACAGGAGTTAACAGAAGCTAACAGGAGCTAATAGGAGTTACCAGGAGCTAAGAGGAGCTAACAGGAGTTGGCAGGAGCCAACAGGAGCACAGGAACTAAGAAGAGCTAACAGGAGGCTGGGTGAGGAGTTAACAGGAGTTAACAGAGCCAACAGGAGTTAACAGGAACTAAGAAGAGCTAACAGGAGCTGTAAGAGGAGCTAACAGAGTTAACAGGAGCCAACAGGAGTTAACAGGAACTAAGAAGAGCCAGCCAGGAGCCAAGAGGAGTTAACAGGAGTTAACAGGAGTTAACAGGAGCCACAGGAGCCAAGAGGAGCCAACAGGAGCCAAGAGGAGTTAACAGGAGCTAAGAGGAGAGCCAATATAGGAGTTAACAGGAGCCAACAGTAGAGCACAGGAGCTAAGAAGAGCCAACAGAGCTAAGAGGAGCACAGGAGCCAAGAGGAGCTAAGAGAGCTAAGAGGAGTTAACAGGAGCTAAGAGGAGCAACAGGAGTTAACAGGAGCACAGGAGTTGGAGCCATAAGAGGAGTTAACAGGAGCTAAGAGGAGCTATAATACAGGGAGCTACAGAGGAGCACAGGAGCTATAGATAACAGGAGCACAGGAGCTAACAGGAGCTAACAGGAGCCAAGAAGAGCTAACAGGAGCCAAGAGGAGTTGCACAGAGCCAAACAGGAGTTAACAGAGCTAAATAGAACTAACGCAGCAGCTCCTGTAGCGGTTCAGTTAGACTCAAGTCTAAAAGTTAAAGGCTAACAGGAGCTAACGTGGACGTGTTCAAGGAATCTTGTTCAGTGTCATGTTTCTTAAAGTGACAGCTTGTGGAGCTTTAGTTGACTTGCAGACTGCAGGATATGTTTGTTTTGGAATGTCTTGACAATACAAACACTAGGCAACTGTTCAGATTAGATTAGATTATACTTTAACTGTCCACAAATTATAATAATAATAAATAAAATAAAATACAGCCATGGTGGTTGGTTACTGGTTTGATTAATGTTTTAATAATGTGTGTATTGATTACTGACAGTGGCTGATCAGGTTTATTATCAGCTAATCTGATTAGTTTCTAACAGCAGGATGCAGTAAATAAACGTTAATGGTGTGTGAGACAGGTGTGCAGACAGACAGACAGGTGCAGAGTGATGATGATGAGGTGCAGCAGATAGACAGATAGACAGACAGGTGTGCAGATAGACAGACAGACAGACAGGTGTGCAGATAGACAGACAGACAGACAGACAGGTGTGTGCAGATAGACAGACAGGTGTGTGTGACCCATCTTTTCATCAACAGCTGAAACTCACATCTGTGTCTCTAGAGGTGACAGAGAGTCATTTGCAGACTGTTCAACATGAGCACAAAGAAGTCCTCCTCAGACTCACCTGTCTCCTCCTCACCTGTCCTCCTCCTCACCTGTTTTCCTTCACCGTCTCCTCACCTGTCCTCCTCCTCACCTGTTTCCTCACCTGTCTCCTCCTCACCTGTCCTCCTCCCACCTGTCCTCCACTTCTGTCTGTCTCTCATTGACAAGTCTTTCTCCTCAGATAAAATGAACTGAAGTGTTTCTCCCATTCGTGTGTGTGTGTGTGTGTGTGTGTGTGTTGGATGGACTCAACAGGAGTGGAGGAGAAGTGATGAGCCAAAAGATACGCTGCAATTATCTCACCCTCCTCCTCCTAAGAGTTCCTGCTGTCCGTCATTGTGTGTGTGTGTGCGCATGCAGTGTGTGTGTGTGTGTAGAAACTTTTTGATGGTTAGCTCAGTCCGGCCCGTGTGCCTGACAGTTCCAGTCCGACCCACTCCCTTCTTCAGCTGATGACACTGATGATTGTGGAGAAATTCTTAAGGCCGACTCAGTGTTGTCTGCATTGTGTTCATATCTTTGTGTCTTCGTGTCTTCATGTCTTTGTGTCTTTGTGTCTTCAGTGTCTTTGTGTTTCAGTGCCTTTGTGTCTTCTACATGTCTTCAGTGGGCTCTCAGTGTCTTGTGTCTTCAGTGCCTTTGTGTCTTCATGTCTTCAGTGTCTTTGTGTCTGTGTAGTTTTTTGTGTCTCTGTGTCTTTGTGTCTTCAGTGCCTTTGTGTCTTCATGTCTTCAGTGTCTTGTGTCTTCAGTGCCTTGTGTCTTCTGCATGTCTTCAGTGTCTTTGTGTCTTCAGTGTCTTTGTAGGTCTTCAGTGTCTTTGTGTCTTCATGTCTTCAGTGTCTTCTTGCTGTCTTCAGTGTCTTCAGTGTCTTTGTGGTCTTCAAGGTCTCAGTGTCTCAGTGTCTTTTGTGTCTTCAGTGTCTTTGTGTCTCATGTCTTCAAGGTCTTCATGTCTTCAGTGTCTTTGTGTCTTCAGTGCCTTTGTGTCTTCATGTCTTCAGTGTCTTTGTGTCTTCAGTGTCTTTGTGTCTTCAGTGTCTTTGTGTCTTCAGTGCCTTTGTGTCTTCATGTCTTCAGTGTCTTTGTGTCTTCAGTGTCTTTGTGTCTTCAGTGTCTTTGTGTCTTCATGTCTTCAGTGTCTTCAGTGTCTTTGTGTCTTTGTTGTGAGCTGTTTTGGTGTCTTTGTGTCTTCATGTTCAGTGTCTTTGGTGTCTTCAGTGTCTTTGTGTCTTCGTGTCTTCGTGTCTTTGTGTCTGTGCTGTGAGAAGCTCTGCAGCTTCATGCATCTGCCTCTAATTCTCTGATTTCCTCCGGCTCGCATCACATCACACCTGCAGCTGCTTCCTCCGTCCCGAGCCCAGCCTGTAAACTCTCCCACCACTGACCACTGTGTGTGTGTGTGTGTGTGTGTGTGTGTGTAGGATATGTGCATGAGCTAAATAAAGGCTACACATGTGCTGTGAGAAGCAGTCTTTGTGTTGGCTGCTGTCCTGACTGAGTCCAAAACGCGTAGTGTTTTGTAGTGGAGTTAGTCGGGTCGCTTTTCCACCTGCAGACCACTGGCTACCTGAGGTGAAACACACCTGAACAAATGAGGACGGTCTGAACTGATCAGCCACAGTGCAACAGAAACACCTTTGACCGCCACTGTATGTGGGGTCATATATTTCTCCAGCTGGCTTCAGGCAAATGTCCTGGTTTGTATTCTGGTTCTGGTTCCTGGTTCTGCTTCTGGTTCTGTCTGTGGTTCTGCTCCTGTCTCCTGGTTCTGCTTCTGGTTCTGGTTCCTGGTTCTGTCTGTCTGGCCTGATGTTCACGGTTATTCAGAAGCTCCACAGAGTAAACACAGTCTGTCTCGTGGTGTGGATCTTGATGTGAACAGCAGCGCTCAGCCGAGTCCAGATGAACGACGCACTAAGAATCTGTCGGTCGCTGTCGCTCATCTGCTGGGTCCACGCCAAGTTTGAGAGCTGTTGAACCGGCCAGCAGACTGCTGGAACCGGGCTGCAGACTGCTGAACCGCCAGCAGACAGCTGAACGCTCCGAAAGTGTTTATTTACCGATTTCATCTGCGCCAACGACGGACGGATGGCTGTGCTAGGAAGCAAACGAGCTCCAGACTGGAAACATTAAGATCAGCTAACGAACTTTTGGGTCCGCTCACAAGTTGCACGCGATCGTCGATAGAATCCAAGAACCACCCAGCCCAGAAGGATCCAGTCGTCACTCGCCTGCAGCTGAACTCACCTGATTTAACCTTTCCTTATTTCCTCATAAATTCCTCTTATTTTATTTTTTGTTTCTAATTTTACTTTTCTTTCTCTCTTTACTTCATCTGTCCTTCATCTGTCCTTCCTCTGTCTCTTCATCTGTCCTTCATCTGTCCTTCATCTGTCCTTCCTTCCGTTATCCTTCATCTGTCCTTCATCTGTCCTTCCTCTGTCCTTCCTGTCCTTTCACATCTGTCCTTCCTCTGTCCTTCCTCTGTCCTTCATCTGTCCTTGCTCTGTGTTTTGCCTTATGCTTTCTTTTCTCTCTTCAACCCTTCTTTCCTTCCTTCACCTTTTTGTTTGTTTTCTTTTTCATCCTCAGCTTCCTATCCTCTTCCTTCCTTTCCTTCTACCTCTTTATTTCCTTTTGTCCTTCTTCCAAACAAATGTGGACTGTCGTTTTTCTGACTTGTGTTTGTCACTTGTCGCTTGCGCCAGATGGATTGATACTTGCCGGTGTTTCTGCAGAAAGCTGAGACGGTTTCATTCTCAGTGAAAGGCCTTTTTGTTGTTCTGCTCTCAGCATTACATCTCCATACGTAAACCCGAACACACAAAGAACATTAAAACGCCTCTTAATGACATTCCTGTGTACTCAGCCCGAAGGCCGAGAGGGAGGGAGAGAGAGAGAGAGAGAGAGAGAGGGAGGCATAAAAGGTCGGGCGGTTTGTGCACAGATTTCTGAACTCCAGCCAGTTTTTTTAGGGATTAAGAGTCGAACCATTTTCTGGAAACAAACATGACGTTTCTGAGGATTCAGGACTGCACAGCTCGGGCGTCCATGTTTAAGTGTTTTTGCAGTATGGCAGACAGAAAAGCCACAAGCAGCAGCTTTACAGATGGATTAAATCACATGCTGTGTATACGCTATTTCATGTTTTTCATATTGTATATTTTCTATTCATGCTTGGTTTAGTAGTTCTTCAGAACGTTGGGCCGAGGATGTGTCTAGTCGGAGTATCAGCTTCTGGAGAGTGCTGGAGGCTTCACCAACGCTCAAGAGGAGCGATGCTTCTGTCCTGCCATGAACAGCTGACCAGCTCTTCACCCTCGTGGTGTCCGTGGTTCAAAGAAGGTTACTGTTTGTCTCCCGGTCCTGTTCAAGATATTCATGACGTGATCTCAAGGTGCAGTCACGAAGAGAGTGTCCGGGTTTGGGGAACCAGAGCTGTGCTCTGATGATGTCTCTTCATTGCACCGTGACCGCTACAGCCAAAAAAATTAGCAGAAGTCTGATAGCTGCCTGTCCCAGGAAATGGAGGAATGATCCCATCATAAGTCTGGACTGGCGGATTGGTGCAGTGTCACCAGAGGAACAGGAGCTGAGCAAGCCACAGTCAACAATTCATCTTTGTTCCAGCCTCACCTATGGCGATATCGTGCAGTGAGTTAGTCTGTCCAGGCTCAGCCTTAGAGCGTTAGGAGCTCGGACATCTGGAGGGAGCTTGCCGGATGGATTATATCATCCATCTGGCCTGGGAATGCTTCAGGATCCCCAGGGGGAGCTGGAAAACTGGGGACCTCATGTTACTGCAACCCAACCCCGGATAAGGCGAAACGAAATGGATGGATGTCCATCAAAAAGAGTGACTCTGGCAAATCTTGAGCGCTCCCCAAAATACATGGATCATGATCACCAGGCCGCCTAACTACAGCTGAGGCTGATGGGATACTAAATAAACACGTCACCAACGTGCTATCGTCTCTTTCTAACTGTTAAAGCGCTTGACTCGCACCTCCTGACATCCTGGTGAGCTGCTCCTGACAAACCCGACCTCTGACCTCTGCAAAGGAAGGAGGCCAGGAGTGAAAGTTTCCTTTGTGGATCAATAACGACCACAACAAGCGCCTGTCAGCCTCAGACCTAAACATGCTAAGGTGAGTGATTAATCTGCTGACAGGAGGTCAGAGGTCAAGTGCAGTATCGTACAGTATTCCCACGTAGCCTGCAAAAATCCAACACTCCATAAGAGTTCTTGCCAGCCTAGCAGGCTGAGAGCTCCGGTAGAATGGCAGGTGATTTTACAGTCTGTGGATGGCCGAAGTGTGGGCTGAATGGCTTGTATTCACACTGTACGTGTACACACACACACACACACACACACACAGCGTGGTGGACCGGTTGACCTGGAGGTCAGTTCACTGGAAGTGCAGGCTGATCTCACAGCTGGTGAGTCCACAGCCGCGTGGCCACAACACAGTCTGCATCACTGTTACACTGCCACGAACACCCACAACACACACACACACACACACACACAGCACACCTAGCTCTTTCTAAACATACATATAAATCCTTTGCACTGAGCGTTTGGCAGCAGTTAGCCTCAGTAACAAGCCAACGAGCAGGTGACTGTTCTTTACAGCTGCTGACTTAATGAAGTAATGAATGTGTGGCCGGGTGGTGGGCGATAAACAGATAAACACAGCAGCTCTCACACACACACACTGATTTTATGTGTAACATGAAGAAGAGGTAAAGAGTGGACGTTTGCTCAAAGCCTGCTGTGACGTGAAGACAACCCAAAAACTGCAGTTCCTCAAACGCCCACTCTGAAGCGGTGTCTCCATAAGTCCCCATGTTACATCTTTACAGCCCGGTACAGAAAAACAAACACAGTGAGGAGTGAGTCTGCACAAAGTCGATGAAGAACCCTGAAATAAACAGAGCAGAAGAAGAAGAAGAAGAAGAAGAAGAAGAAGAAGAAGAAGAAGAGGTTTTCAGGCCCAGCATTGACGGAGGAAGCTAAGAAGAGAAAGGGAGAGAGGAGCTTGAGCAAGAAGTCGTCTGACAAGAGTAAATCTGACTGACTTTAGTGGTTGGTGAGAGTTTGGTGAAATAAAAGGCTGAAAGACAGACGCCGAGCTGGGCTGACTGCTGTTGGACTAGTCAGTAATATTAGCTGCTGCTGTGTCTGCTGCTGGTGACCTGGTTGATGTTTGGCTGTTAGCAAAGTTGTCGACTCGCTAGTTTGTGATCAGAAGTAATGTAATCAGAGTAAATACTCGAGTACAGCGGTAGTCATGGTTACCACAGTGGGATCACACTAACATTCATTTCTTTGTAATCATTTGTCAGCAGCGACTCTGTACAGGAATAAAATCTGTTTTTTAGAATTGATCTTGTTCCTGTTTGAAGTTTGTTTTTTTTCTATTTCATTAATATTTTGTTCATAATTCATAGAAGTCAGCGTAATAACCAGTTTCTGGTTTGTAAATATTGTTCATGTCGACATCTAAAGCGTGATTACGACCGGCTCTGCTAGATCCGACAGCAACAAGGTACTGGAAAACAAAAGCAAA